>KK120285.1:0-30213 GCA_000611955.2 Stegodyphus mimosarum
TCATGTCTCCTGCTACTAAATAACCTAATGTCTCTACACTGGCGCCCGAACTAAAAGGGTTGTCGATGTTGACTCACCACACCCAGGATTTGGCGACTAGGTCCCCTAAAACACTAGTCGCCCTTTAAAAAGGGGAGTATATAACGTATATCTCCCACATTCTTCCGTCTCACATTCTTCCGTCTAGTGGTCTGCATGCTCGACGCGTAACCGAGAGGCCCGTGGTTCGATTCCCGGCGAAGGCATTGCTAATTTTTCATCTCACCTGATTCCAAAATAAACCTAATGTCTCTACACTGGCGCCCGGACTAAAAGGGTTGTGGATGATGACTCTCCACACCCAGGATTTGGCGACTAGGTCCCCTAAAACCCTAGTCGCCCTTTAAAAAGGGGAGTATATAAGGTATATCTCCCACATTCTTAACGTGCCTTCGTGGTGTAATGGTCAGCACACTGAGCCGGTATTTCAGAGGTCCGTGGTTCGATTCCCGGCGAAGGAATTGCATATTTTTCATGTCTCCTGCTAATCAATTAAATTTAGAATCGCGGAAGCTGACTCGTTTTGAATAACGGGAATACTCATAAATCTTTTAAGATGTGCATTCACTTGTTCTCTAGGGTTTGAGTATCTTTCCTCAAGAAGATACCATGCTAACTTATAATTATTATCCGTTATAGCTATCGTTTGGATTATTCTAAAGGCATCTCCTTTCAGTGCTGATTTTAAATACTGCAATTTTACAGCATCTGATAAACTTGGATTCTGATCAATACTCGCTTTGAAAATATCCTTAAAGGAAAGCCAAGAATGCATTTCCCCTGAAAATGTCGGTAACGAAATCTTAGGTAAACGCACAACAGAATTTTCAGAAATTACTGTATTTTCCACTTTATTCTCTTTAACAACTTTCGACATTCTATTGTTTATTTCAAACTCTTTATCAATAATACTACTATTGATTTCATCTTGTTCACTGACTATTTTTTTCAAATTTTCTTCATCACTTAAATTAATAATGGAATCAAAAATATTATCAAATTAATTTTGCAAATTGTTAAATTTAGTTTTTAACAATTCTAAGTCACTAACACGTAAATCTGGCTCAGAAAGTTTCATTTGCAACTTCGATAAGATAGTTTTTTGAGTTCTCTTTTTAGTGAGAACATCTTTCAATTTCGTAGCCATTTTCGCTACACTTATCAATATAACAAATTATCACACAAACTTAATTCAGAGTTTACTAAATGCAACAGTTAATAATGCATTGGGTTTCAAGGGTTACTTACCCATTTCTTTCAACATCTACTGTAATCCAAAACACAAATTCTCCAGAAGCAAAATGGCAAAGTCCCTGTTCTATAACTAGATTATTTACTTAGCCGATATCGCTGCGGCTCTACAGGACCACTAAAATGTTCCGGGTGATTATTAAGTGGACTGTAACTCTAAATTAAACTAACTAATTAACATACTAAACTATAAATATTCATCATCTTTATTTTACTCATTTGTGGAAGACACTCTGGCAACCACACTCACTACGTTTCCCCATTGAAGACTCCTCCAAGGTAATAACATTCTTTCGTAATTAGTAGCGATGGCAGCCACTAACCATTTTTAGACATATTCTAATAATCGATCGATCTATAACGTCACAAGACACAAGCCTACACACGCAAACAAACAAAAGAACTTACGTTAGTTGGTCCTATCTTATTAAAAGTTTTCACAAATTCTAAACCCATACTCTCTAAATGCAAACATGCAAACATGCAATCGAAAACTGAAAATATTATTTCATCCCATAACAAATCGAAGAATTTGTTTTGAGGAGGGAGGGGGAAGAAAAGAAAAACAGAGTGAGGATTGTGGAGGTCTTCGATTGCAAAGAATAATTTTTTGCACTTCTTCTTTGTTCAAAGTTTTGAAAATCAGATTCCCCGCAACGAAAACGAATAGATGAAACAATTAAAAACACAACACACAAATCAGCTTCAGACATCCTTGCAAAATATCTGGTTGTAGCGAAAGTTTTTCGCCAAAAAACGTTCTTAATAAAGTTAGGGGAAAAAAAACATGAAAGCAGTACCTTTAGCACGGGTAGTAATCACCACCCAAATGTATGGTTTTCTGCCAACGTTTTGGTAGTTTTCAAATCCTTCGGCCAGAAATTTAATGGCCAGAAGTACAAAGGCACATCAACATAATGTGCAGAGTGGAAGATAGCACCAGCAAGATGTAATTGCAGGTGGGAAAACAGTTAGACGTCCGAAGGAGCGGTGTTCTGGGCTATAGGGTGGGTGTGGCAAAAGATTCCATTTGAGTCCGTACAGAGTCCAGCCGGTGGCAGACACATGTGATCTTGCCTTATCTTGATGGAACATTACCATTTTGTGCCTGAACTCAGGTTGACGTTTCTCTTTGCTTGTCAACATGGACTAGCATCTCGCTGTACACCTTACTGTCGAGGGTTTTACCTTTTCCAGATACTCTTTGTGGATAAGAACCACAGCAATCCCACCAGATACAAATCATGATCTTTTTGTTATTCAAATTTCACTTTGCGAAGTTGGCGACGGGCTCACCGACCGCAGACCAGCCCCCTTTTCGGCCTGTATTGTTGAAGTAAATCCATTTTTCATTACGAGTGACGATCCGGTCCAGAATTTTGTTCTTACGTTCATATTCGAGCAGATTTGTGCAGGATCGAACACATCTGTCCTTATGTGCTTAAGTCAGCTCATGCGCACCCAGCGATTGAACTTGTACGTCAAGTTTATGCGATGCACAGCGCGATTAATGGACATGGCACTAACGTCTAACTCCTTAGCAGCTCTCAAGTGGTTGCATGTTGACCTTCTTACACAAGTTATCGCAGGCGGGCCTCATCAACATCAGTAGGCCGGGCAGAGCGCTTTGCTTCTTGAATGTCATAGTTCTTGTTTTTGAACTTTCGGTACCAGACCTTCACAGTGCCATAAGAAAGACCATTAGTACCTAAAGCTGTACACTTTTTACAACAGAATTTGAAGTAAATGATAATTGTAATCTGGTAGCATGATAGTCCCATTTCAGACACATTGTACTTAATGATAACGATATTTTTTTTATAAATTTCACGAGACAGTGTTCTAAAGCAAGTCTCTTTCTTTCAAATGCAAAAAATCATTTGAAAAAATATAATTAAACACGCCAACGCGAACTATTGGCGCAGACGATATTCGCGGTGGCGAGAAACTTTCGTTAAATTCAGATATTTCCTTTCCTTCTTTGTTTCGCTTTAATAATGAATAATTTCTTCTTTTTGTGTAACCGGTGAGAATGTCAAACAATACGCCACCGAGTCAGCTCTCGTTGAAAATGAAGAATTCTTACACTTCTGAAGCAAATCTACCATAAAAGTAAAATCTCTAAATATTTCAGTATCGTTCTTTCGAATTTATGCGCTATACCACAATCACAATCTCGTTATCTCAGAGAGCATAAAATTCTTGCTTCCATTTACAGCGTCATATATCAAAACCAGAAAGTTCTTCTGTAAAAGTTTACGGAACCTATCTATTTTTAATGCCAATCTCTGCTATCAAGAAGGAGAGCCGGATCACTTATCGTCATGTTCTAATCTTTCACTAAAGTAACCACTAGTAAGGGAAGGTTTAAAACAAATCATTTTATTAATTCTTCAGCCAAACAAGTTACGCAACTCATCTAATAAAAGAGGACTCCGCTGCTTGCAATAAACAGAATACGAAATTTAAAGTGAAGTATATAAAATATGAGATTAACAAGGCAAAGTTCTCCTGTAAATTTTCGCTCAGACCCTTCTAGTTGTCAGGACTGAGTGTTCGGTGCAAATTCTTGGCAAACATCTTCGTGAAAGTACTTGAGTCCTGACCTTGAACAGGGAGCTGAATGCAGCTATGTTCTGTGGTAGAATATTGTGATTAAGTGGTAGAAGAACTGCACTTTAAATGGATGTAAAATCCTCTTTTATTAGACCACAATTATTTACAGCCACTTCCCAACTCGGGAGGGATACAGAAAATAAATGACCGCCACTTGAGTCTAAATTGAACAATCAGATAATTTAAACTAAAGCTAAATAGAAATTAAGTAGTCGTTGCTCACAGAGCTATAACACGAAGTTGGCCTCTAAACTAAATGGTGCGTAGCAAAATTGAACTAATACTGACGCACTTAGATTTACTTCAATAAGTAATCACGGAACCGCGCTACGGCTTAGAATTTAAGTACTAGCTGGTTAGGCGAACGTTGAACAGAGTAATAGTGGTCTGAGACTAAAAGCTCTCTCACACTGAAAGGTTTCTACCTTTCGTTTAAATACTACTTGGCTCCACTTCAAATTAGCATAAAGCTGAAACGCGAGCTTATTCTAACGGGAAGTTGAAATGAGAACAGATAGAAAGAGTCAAATTAAAATAGAACTTTGTTACTTTAACTAAAACCTTACATACTCACGCAAGCAAACACGAGTAACGCAGTATAAAAACCGATTCAAGGAAATTCATAAGGTATGAGAAAATCACGTTGGCGGTTACTTTCGAAAGCTCTCCCTCAAATTCTAGAACTCTATTCTGGGTACATTACCTAATTTTTATCCTGGTGGGAACCGACGAAAGTAAAAGCGATAGTACAAGCAAAACAATGATAAATAGTTAATAAATATAAAACTCCTTAAAAAGTAGTGAAATCTACGTAAAAAATCTGGTGTGGACGCTACAGGACTTTCTTGTACGACTTATTAAATTACACACAATTTACACACTTCGTTTAATTTTATTTCATTTGAAAGTAAGAAACGATCTTCAAGTTCTTTAATAAAATGAACAGTTACACAGTTGCTAAAATATTAGCGTTTATTAACATCAATTATTTACACATTTATTGATTTAACCCAAAGTATTAGAACAGAGTAAAAGTCCCTATTTTACTCCTTAAATAAATATCTTTAACTAAAGTCTTTTATCTATCTAATGGTGTATTTTTTTTTAATTATTATAATGGCCTTTCACTCACGTGAATAAAATAAAAACAAAAACAAAACATACTAAAATTTTAATTTACATTTGTAACATGTTTTTACTGTGTTTATAATGAGTATGGTGCTATAAGGGTTTTTGTTATTCTAAATTTATAATAATAATAAACAATAACCTGATATTAAATATTGTTAGATAGTTGTATGTTATTTGTATGTGATTTGTACATAATACTTAACATAAAAGCACCTTTCCAATTTAGGTAGTCTTTATTGTCTGAATTATTTGTCGTGATCGAAGCTTTATGTGACAGCTTTATGTGTGAAGTTTTATGTATCATAAAAACAGAACATTAAAATTAATACGCAGAAAAGCAAAAAATATTAGTTTTTAAAATAAAAAAATAATTATAACTTATGTCTCGATGAAAATTTTAACGAATTAATAAATTAAAAGTACGGTTAATGAGCGTGCGGCTTGAATTATTATATTATGAATTATCCCTGTTCATTAATTCTGAATCGAATTAATGTTTATCAGTGAACATAATCGTTTTTTAGTGAAAATAAATTCCGAGCTCTGGAACAAATTTATTCAATAAATTTTAAGTACAAAATCTAAGAGAGTTAATATTTTAGAAAACGATTTACGTTATTTTTCGTCTAAAACATATTGTTTAACTTGAATTAATTACGTAAAAACTGCGAAAGGACAAATAAATTTAAATAATCAAATGCATAATCAGGGGGGAAAAAAAGAAGACACACTTGGACGATACGTGAAAAAAGGAAAAGAACTTCCCAGTTTTGACTAGCCTTTATTGACTCAATTATTCGTCACGGTTGAAGCATTTTGTAATAGATAAGTGTCATTAAAAGAATCAATGTATACACTCTCATCATCAAAAGCAACTTAGGTGAACCATCATTATTTTACTTAATACCGCCTGACAGCAAGGCTGCTAGAATGAAAGCCCACTCTTTATATCACGCCGACGGTAGGAATTTAAGCCCTTCAGGGAGCTACGTTTTCTTTTTCAGCGAGCCCATGACCTTGACCTATACGAGCCTTGAAACTACTCGAAGCCAAGCAGTCATTTCGATTTGGTATGATTTTCCTTTGGACACGCAGTTTTTCCAAATAAAAAAGAAAGTCACAAGGACAAATTAGCCTAAAAATTACTGCACAACTCGAATAAGATGATAAAGAAGCCCACAAATAAAAAGGTCCAAAAATAAAAAGAAACAAGGAAGAACGAAACAAAAAAACCGACAAAATCGGGATGACATTTTTCTTGTTTAGGGTGTAGAAGTGCGCTTCATTTTCATGCGTAATAGTAGATCTAAGACCCAGTAATTGTAGTTTAATGATATTTCCCCAACGCAACCACACCTAAATCTTCATCTATTTTGTCCCGACATGATGTTAGTTTGAGACTAACGTAGCCAATCGAAAACTGTCGCTTTTCCGCAAGTGTCAATTCCCGGAATGAATTCAGATGATGATATTAAATCTTCTCTGTCTATCCATCTGCCATGCAAGGAATTACGCACTCTTGACTAATGATGCTTGGATGCCAAATGAAGGAGTTTTGCTAGAATTTCAATGTCTGAAACATCAAGCTACCGCTCTTAATTGCGAAAGAAAGTGAATCGGGTTCGCTATAATGACACGAAATCTGAGCAAAAGGATTAATTTGTTATTAGCTTTTCTAGGTTATCAACATACTTTAACTCAAAAGACTGCATTTTAATTCTATTTTGCTTACATTTGATAAGAAGTTTGAGGATTTTTTTTTTCAGTCTAACCATCACTAATGGAAATAAAACAGTTTTTATCAATGGTGAATTAAATCAATGCTTCCGAGACCTACTTTTGAGATTAAGTTAAATTCTAAACCTTTTTGTACTTTTAAGGCAAATTAGAATTTTGTTTAATTTAGATTAAACTGTGAGATGAATGATTCAAAAAAAATGTTGTTTTGTAACACGTGCTCTATCTGACAACATTTAGAAGATTTCCTTACCCTTACCTGAAATTTACCAATACTGTTTGCAGTTAAATTTCAGTCGAATTTTGTCAATAGAAACCAGAGCTAAAATTTAAAAACATAGTTAACTGATTAAAACGATATTCTAACTAATAAATTATGTAAATTTTGTAATTGATATAGAATGCAGACCAAGAATAATCCTCTTCAAAATCAAACTAAAAATGTACGGAAAACTGAAAGTTGTTTACACTTGGATTTCGTTTAATTTATCATGAGGAATTTTTATAAGATATTCTACCGATGTTTCTTAAAACGTCGTGAAATTTAAGCTCGGCTATTTGTTATACGAAGAGAATACGATCATGAAATTTTAATGCTTTCAGCCTTCACAAACTTCTGATATTTTGTTTCTAACATTCTTCTCTATAAAATTAGTGCGTACACCCCCGATACCTTTCTCAAGAAAAATACATAAATTCTGAAATTTCCATCAGGTTATTATTAAGTAAAATGTCAAGAATGTTAGGATAGATTACCCAATATTTTATGTTAAGAATTAATTAGTAACAAAAGCACAAAGAGATAGTGGGATAATTGGGTTTGTTCATTTGATTGCGAAAAAGCACAGGAGGGCTATCTGCCTGAGGAGGAGGCACGTGGAGGACCGGAGGGTATATTAAGCCGTTACTGAGGTTGCTTTCCCTTTCTAAAAATTTTGTTCTCCTGATGAGGAGGGACCTGTAGCTACCCTCGAAATCGATTGAGTGTTTTAATAAATGTACGCCAAACACAAGGTTGTTTCAGCGATATTGATTATCACGTTGGCGTGTTTCTCTTCTATTCACATTTCTGTATTCTGAACAGCAGCTATCTTAGCATATCAGAAGGAATTTTACGGACATGTTGGTGTATCGCATCTTTCAATTCCGTCAAATTATTTAGAGTACCACCATAAACAGTGCTTTTGAAATAACCGCATGGCCAAAAGTCACAGGGGTTGAGGTCTGGTGACCGGGGTCGCTAAGAAGTGTGGAAGCGTCGAGCTATAATCCGTCCATTCGTGAAATGTTGCCGAAGTAGTGTTACACATGTACCAATGTGCATCGGGGCCCCGTTCTGCATAAAAATCGTCGTGTGTAAAATGCCACGTTGCTGCAGTTTAGGTATCACGAAACGTCCAGTTACAAGCCATTGCGGTTTTGCATAACAAACAGTTTCGTTTTAGAAACGATTAAAAACGTTTCAAACCGATATTGTCATGTCTTACAACCGAATTCAGGCTTAAAAAATCACAAATTAGCGATCTGTAAGAAAACGATTTCCAGAGTACGCACACTTTTGCGAGTTATTTGCGATCTCACATTTTCTAATCACTAATTTTTTTTTTTTCAAGGTCGGATTTCTCCGTTACATGGCTAGCGCACTTGACTTCATCGACTTTAATGGTAATTTTGTTTAGGTAAATATTTCTTAAGGGTGAAGCCAAAAATGTTTATAATTTAATAAGCCGTACAAGGAAGTAAGTAATGGTGTCCGCATCAGTTTTTTAATTGAAAACAAAGGTCTCTTTTTTTTTTCCTCCTGTTTTTTTGTCTTAATTTGCATAAAATGCAATTTTTTTGGCTTAATTATTATAAGGATCGTGGCATTTCGTAAAAACAAATTCAAACAAAATTGTCGATCAGTAAATAAAGTATTATTTAAAATTAGGTAACTATTCATACACTTTTATTGTAAAATTCATATTTTTCAGAAAAGTGAATTATCTTAAGAAAACTGTGCCACATTTTATCAACTTATACAGTTAAATTCATCACGTCATTTTTCATCAAGCCTTATACTAAAAATGAAGTTTTATTTTTGTAAAGTTTGTACAGTTTTAAAAAGAATTGAAGACTGTCATGAGCAAATAAGGCTAATTAAAAAAAATTCTTTGCACAGCAAATAACACTAGTAGAGCAAGTAAAAATCTTCCACTTCTGAGCGAAAAATATTTTGTACCAACTGCCTGACTACTCGCAAAATTCTATTCATTCTTCTATTCTTACTACAAAAACGTGAAACATTTTATATATTTTTAATTACACTCATTGCTATAAGCGTTTTAACAAGAAAAGGAGGTTTCTAAATGCCACATTTTACATAGTTGTGAACAATATCGGACTACAAACTCAGTCCCCAAAAGTTTACCGCACAATTCCACTAAAAGTTACTGCAATTGGTATGAATTTTCTGTTCTCATTCTCTTCTCCTCAAGAAATTACATTTGCATTTGCACGACATAATGCAAATCTACTTTCAATACCAAACTGCTTTTAATCATGGTTGTAAGTTTCAGTAGAGCATTAAGATAGCTACTGTATTTTATATTACGTCTTCAAATAATTTTATAGGTCACACATTAATTTCAAGAATCAGAAAAAATATTACTGGATTTGTAGAGGTTTCATACCATATTTCTCGAAGACCTCCACAGCTACGGTAAAAATTTACCTCTATTCAATTCATTTCAAAATTTATCTATTCTAGTAGGCACTGGTACGTTATGAGCTCAAAATACGGACATTTCTTTACTTTTACTGAATTATACTTTCAACATCGATAGGGCAATTAAAATAGAATCGACCATACAAAATACGGAGGGATGACAATCGTCTTAATGGGCCACTTCAAAAGTAATGTGTTGTTCAGTAAATGAAGAATAAATTTACTATCGTTAATAGGCTGAAGAGAAAAACGTACCATTATTCTTTAATCGCAAAGCTAAATGTATTTCTGCTCTATTGTTTTTACATCTTTTAAAAACGTGTGTAGTATTTTTTGTTAATAAATATTGTTCTTCTGCCATCGAGAAGCCAGTTGATAGTATTACGGCAAAAAAAGTGTATGTAGCCTTCAACTAATAAAATTCGTGGGCTTGAATAAAATGCTCATGATTCTTCTTTACAGTGGCTCTATTAATCGTAAATATTTGTCAGTCATCTATTATACAGTCATCAGTCTCCTAATGACAGATTTTATATTACCCTTTCTTAGATGAAGCATTTATTTTATAATGGGTAAGTTTAGGTTATTTTTATTTTCTTGTTTCATTTAAAAGAAATCGCATAAATAGAAACGCCTACACAGAAGGTAGAAAGGAGGTTTCTAAAAGTTTATCTGTCTTACAAGCCCCCCATTGACCCAAATTTCCTTCGTGACATGCCACTTGCCCCTCAACAGATTGGCACTGTTTACCACCCACTCCGCATACGACGATTATTATCAATTTCACGTTTCGTAAGAACTTTGCCGACTGGCATCTGGGAAAAGCGGAACATCAAACTTCAGTGGGAGGCTGTTCTTTCTTTCTGTTTTAAATACTCTTAGTGATAGCAAACGGTTGAAATATAAATAGTAGACAGTAGTTTTGCGATAAACAAGGTTTCATACTTTGCTTGTGTGACGATTTCTGTTCATTATGAGCAATAATTGGAGATTAGCTATGATAGTAATACTAGCAAGCGCTCTTTGGCGGCAAAACAATCTCAGATGCTTACCTCTTGATGTTGTTTTATCTCGAAAAGAAGCAAAAGTAAAGCACAACAGCATTTGTTCGTGCTCATTTGCCTCTAGATCATGCACGCATCGGGAAATTTCATGCCCATAAAACAAATTTATTCTAAGAAGATTTTACTGTATATATATCGAAATTTTGTGCAATCGCATTTAGAGCCCATGGTGTAATTCTGATCTTCTACTTTCAAAAAGATGTAGATATCACAGATATTAAGAATATCTTGAGTGATGTAAGCATTAAATGAGAACGAAACGTCAAGCATTTTGTATACGTTTAATGTTGAAAGCGTTTCTTAATACAAACAGAACATTTAGTAGAAACATATACTATTCTCATATTAAGGGATCCAAGCATTCAAAATAAATAATTGAATAGTCTCTTATTTTGTGTACTTAAATATTATATATACGCCATATTGTACAAAATATTTTGCTCGCATTCTTATGAAAGATGCAATTGTTCAAAACTTGCGCAGCTTTAATATTATTTCGAAACTGCATAGTGTCAAAGGGACTTTTCTTATAATATAACAATCTTAACAAAATAATACTAATTATGAGTAACTCATTTTACTATGAGTTACTGATAATAATACTAATTATGAGTTACTAATTTTACTATTCAGGCATTAGAAGAAACTAAAAAAGGTTACTGCAAATTCTACGGAACAATAGTTCTCAATCCGCTTTAGAACTAGTCATAATCCATACCAACTCACACTGTTTTCTTCATAACAAGAAAGCTTCGAATGTAATATCCATCATGAAACGAATTTACATCAGTTTCATTACATTTTCATCAAAATGTTTATTATAGCCTTTATTAATTAGATATCTGAATGCGAAGTTGCATATAAACGGAAAACAGAATGCAGAGATTAAATACAAGAATTGGATCATCTTACGAAACATTATGATCTCTGATGTATACTGTAGGTAATTTTTTATATGTGCTTTTCTTTGATAATAAAATATAAGTTACACAGATTTAAAAATTAACCCGCTTAATCTCTGCCTCGGGAGGCCCACCAGAGGCCGAGCTCTCAAGTCGCTGAACACTGGTAGGTCGGTCCGAGGTTCGAATCCCACAAACGGGCTGGCTGCATGGGCGTTTCCGTGTTTTTTCCGATGTGTAGCATATATATAAGCCAGTTTTCTTTAAAAAGTCCTCCACGAACGCATCCCACGTCCTTGAGGCTTTGACGTAATTTACATAAACCAAATCTATGCTTCAGTTTTGAATTAAAATCAAATTTTTGCGAAACACATGTGGCAACGATTACACTTCATCAATAGTTGGCATAGTAAAGATAAGCTTAGAACAACAAATTGTTTTATATTTGACTTTCGAGATTGAGTCGTCAAAATATGTTTCCTTTCTGGACATAGGTATTTTCAATTTGTAAATAAGTGAATATATTTCTAAATACTAATCGAGTCATAAACTGGAGAACTTATCTAACATTTCAAAGCATGGAGACGTTTTCAAATAGGTTAATCGGAATATGAATTTATTTGTCTTTTTTAGCAAGCTTTACTGTAGCAATCTGGCTAATATTTATATTTCTATTAAAAAGAAAAACTTTCAACATATTCTAGACAGCCAAACCATAACACAGAACACTGCGCTTTCAATTAATTCGCTTACCAATTTAGTTTTTAAGTGTGCGCATAATACATAAGCAAAAATTCAAAACAAAAGTTATATAATAAACTGCATTTCTATTTTTATTTATTCCTTACAATGCTTGTCAGAAAAGTTCCATATACTATTAAACTCGGAAAATCAATATGCGAAAATACCAAACTTCATAAGTACAAAATTCTGGTATCAATCTGGAAGTTTATAGGGTACGGGGTGTTTTATATTGAATGAGACAAAAAGAATAGCACAGTACAAATTCTGTAACTGATTTATCAAGCCGAAACAAATTAATTCTGCAATGACAAGTATGTAAGTTTTATTTGACAACAGCGAAAAAAACCTTCCGGTTTAAACTCGCCGCTAGAGGTACTGTTACTCAAAATGACGTCATCCATGCAGGAGAAAGCGTACTGTGTTTTGAGAATATGCCAAAACATACCGTTTATCGCTCTTCAAAGAAATTTTCGCGCGAAATTTGGTAAAGAACCACAACATCGAACGGTGGATGAAGCAGTTTCAGGACACGGGTTGCCTGTGTAAAAAAACCAGCCCACGACGACGAGCCGTACACCTTTCAGATGGTGTAGCGTTAAAACCTTCCGACAAACCATTGCGTAAAAGCTTTCCCTGGGAATTTTCAGGATAAGCTGGAGGTAAATGGTCTCTCGAAGAGATTTGTGTTTACGATTGCAGCCACTTTTCAAATTTCTGGTAAAGTTAACTGCCACAGTTTAAATGCTGGTGCACGAAACATTCACAAAGTGTAATGGAAATGAGCGCGAACTTTTGTCTTACGCCATTTCCAACAGTTCTGTTTTGGGTCCGTTTTTCTTCGTGGAAAAGTCAGTTAAAGTGTACATTTACCAGCATATGCTATGAGAGTGGTTTTCCCCTCAGCTGAACGAAGCGGTTTCCAGCTTCATTCTGCAGCAAGACGGTGCTCTACAGCATTGGCATAAAAACGCACGACAGTGCCTGAACAATAGTCTAACCCATTGCTGGACTGGCCATGCTGGGCCAAACAATATGCCATTGCTTTGTTGGCCACCGCGATCCCTATGATTTTCTCCCTTTTTTTAAAGGCAAAGTGTTCGTACCTGCATTTCCTAAGGACTTACATCAAATAAGACAGCGGATAACTGAATTGCTTCAGCCGATTTAGCGTTAGCTAAGCTAAAGCAGCCAGTCGTTAGATATCTTAATTTATTAGTGATTTGATAAATTCTTATTTTCTGTTCAATTTTACTTTAGCCACAGGTAGTGGTGATTTGTGACTCCAAAGTGCGTGCATCTGTTTCAATTTAGTTTAAGTAAAAAGGTTATTTCAAACCGTTCTTCCGTAGTATTTATTCTTCAAGACATAGCGAAATACATATATACACTTGAGTAGATTTATATTATTTTTTAAAGTGTAAGGAATGTTCTTTTTAGTTTTAAACTAAACAGTTTTTTTCCGTTACTTATTTTTCCGTTACTTACCTTCCTTCATTTCCATTTCCGGCCAGAATGATATTTCAGTTTCGCGCGTTATGCAAAGTAGGGTAGAAGGGTACTATTTGAGCCAGTGTCTGAGTTTCTTCAGGCAGAGCGTGCTGTGCCGTTTGGCCACGTTGTTTCTCTAATTTAAGCTTGCTATTTTACGGCCATGCATATTAATAGACGGTATGTGTACGTCGGTGGTAGGGCTAAGAACCAACTCGCCTTAATTACCACTATTATTTAACTTAGGCTATGTCGAATTGCAGCCAAAAGTATTAGCTACGTTTGTAAGCGCCAGTAGCGCCATTTGTACTTCATCTTTTGAGCTAAATAAAAGGGCCTTTTCACCATTTCCTTCATCTTGGCATTGATACAGTTTGAACTCAGCAAATGTTCGCTTCACATAGCTCAAATAAACATCTAGCCAGCAAACTAAAGTTAATTTAGTTTGAATCTTACAATTTGTTTTATAAATTAAACAATACGAAGTACAGAAAGTGTTGGTAAATACCAAAACTTGAATAAAAGCAGCTTTTTTATATTCATAAACTAAAACTAAATACTCCGATAAATAAAAGGTTAATCGCATTCCCCCCCCCCGAAGCTATGAAATTCTCCCTTCCACGATTGAGAACTATTGCCTTAAGCAGAAAGCCCTCGCGTTTTCTACAATATCTAAACAAACCTCTAAATCTAGGCTGTTACCGCTGCTGCCTTAAAATAGTTGAAAATCATCCGTGACGTAATCATCCATAACTCTTCTTATGTGGAGATTTCTATTCCAATTTGTAATATTTACGAGTTTGAGCTTCTCATTTACACATTTAAGGCCTTAACCAGGGGAATAAATGAAGAAATTTGAGGCTAAAAAAGTGCTAATGGTAAGCAAAATGAAATCTTACAAACTGACGTTAAATTTCTGTTGCTAAAAATTCTTTAAATTCCATGACTGTGAAAACAAAACGGCAACAATCACGTCACTGCTTTTCAGTCTGCACTTATAGCTTAAATATAAGTTAAGGTAAGGTTAAGGGTCTTTCATCCTCTATAAAATACGACGTTCATCATTAAATAGCAGTATGTTTAAATATTGGTCGAGGAAGCGGTCACAAATTGGGCGAATGGCGGTAAACAAAGCAATTTTACGCAACCCGCGAAACCATTTACTATAAATTAACTAATATTATTATGAAAAAAATTTGAAGGAAAAGCTTATGATATTAATGTTTGGAAGCCAGTTTTACATTATTTCCATAAAAAAAACGGACTTGAGTAACTGCCCAGAAACTCTAAAAATGGAACTACACTTGTGTGCAAAATTTAAGGACGAAGTCGAAAAATTAGCATATCAGCTGAACGAAGAGGCAGAGAGGACAGAAAGACCAATCAGGAGATTAAGTAAGGTGATGTACGGTAGCACATGCGCAGATATGCAGGTAGACGTAATGGGGGAGTGTCTGAGTAGTATAAAGCATGTTGTCGGTGTAAGATCAGTATTTCTGGCAAAGAGATTGCACGCCGTATAGCAGTTAAAATCACACCGAGTTGCTGCCTCAGCGAGAAATGGCGAATAATCAATCTGTTAGACGACATCTGGATGCTTTTACCCGAGTTCGAATCATTGGGAAGTTGGAGGAAGGCCGCAGTGTGACAAGTGTGGCTGCAGAGTTCGGAATTGCTCACAGCATCGTTTCACGACTTTGGAGACAATTTCAAACTACAGGAACAGCTATCCGGGGGTTTAGTAGTGGTCGTCCACGAGGAACCACACCCGCAGATGACCGGTATATTGCCTTACAGGCCAGAAGAAACAGGCGGCAGACAGCGGGAGAAATCGCTAGACACACGACACAGGCGACTGGACGACAGATATCGCGTTTTACCGTGGCCAGAAGACTGCACGGTGGTGGTCTGTTTGCACGACGCCCTGTACGGTGTGTACCTCTAACGCCTGCCCATCGGAGAAGGCGTTCTCTGTGGTGCCGGGAACACCGGAATTGGAGAGACAATGAATGGGGACAAGTACTCTTTACAGATGAGAGCAGATTTAGTCTGAGTTACGATTCTAGACACATACACATCTGGACAGAGCGGGGAACACGCAATAACCCCTTCAACATCATCAAAAGGGACTGTTTTGGAGGTCGCGGAGTTCTCGTTCGAGCAGACATAATGCTTGGTAGCCGAACCGACCTTCATATTTCCCAAGGAGGTTCGTCACCTGTGACTGCTATTGTAACGAGGTTCTCCTTCCTTACATGCGTCTTTTCACAAGGGCTAGGGGTCCTCAGTTCCTCTTCATGGACGACAACGCTCCACCTCATCGCACAGTTACTGTCGAAGAGCTGTTGGAGAGTGAAGATATTGAACACATGGATTGGTCGGCAAGGTCTCTGGATCTAAATCCCGTCAAGCATGTACGGAACTTACTAGGGAGACCCGTGGCAGCACGTAACTTATCGCCAGTAACGATTCCGAAACTGTGATTGGTGCTACAAGAGGAACGAGCAGCAGTGTCTCAACAGCTCATTAACAACCACATATCCAGCATGCACAAATGATGTGAAACCTGCCTAGCAGTCAGGGGATATTATATCCCCTATTAAAGACGGGATGTTTCTTGCTGGACACCCATCACAGGGATGTTTCGGCCTTCAGTCGCATTGCGCTCCATGTTACTTTTTCAATAAAGCTTCTTTTTATCCCTCTGATTTCTCTTTTAGTAAGTGTTGCTTACATTACTCATGTCCTTACGTATTGGGGATCTTACGGTATTAAATGTGTTGATTTGGTAAGCTTTTGTACAAAGTTATATTGAAAAAACCGTCTCGTCCTTAATTTTTGCACACCAGTGTAATTAATTTACACAGTGTTATAACCCTTATTCAATGATTTGAAGATAAAAATCTGATTAAATTGTCAAAAAATAAATACCTTCAATTCTCGAGCTTTTGAAAGAAGAAGAATCGCTTGGTTTGGGAGTACATTTACATGTGAACAATTTTTTTTTTCGTCGTTGAAAATTAACAAGTCCAGATTCCCGATAAGTATCTACAATTCGTAATGCATATACTATAAGGTATTTCTCCCGCCTTCTTAGCATGCCTTCGTGGTGTAGTGGGCAGCACGCTCGGCGCGTATTCGAGAGGTCCGCGGTTCGAGTCCCGGGGAGGGCATTGCTTATTTTTCATTTCTGCTGTTTTTTCACCGGCTTTATTAAAAAAAATCCTAATGTATCTACAGTGGCATCCGAACTAAAAAGGTGGCGGATGATGATTCTCCACCACCAGGATTTGGCGATTGGGTCCCCTAATCCTCAGTCGCCCTTTAAAAGGGGAAGTATATAAGGTATTTCTCCCGCCTTCTTAGTATGCCTTCGTGGTATAGTGGTCAGCACGCTCGGGGCGTATTCGAGAGGTCCGCGGTTCGAGTCCCGGCGAGGGCATTCTCATTTTTCACATCTCCTGCTTCTAAACAACGTAATATCCCTACAATACTTTCTGGTAATTTTTCTCCGAGATTTCAAATTTTATCAAAATCGAAACGTCATGAGCTGTTGTAGCTGAAAACTGTTATAGAAAATTAAGAAATTTATAATTAATTACTCCGAAGTATGTATTTTTTCTACTGCAAGAAAAATGTTACAAATAAAAGAAAGAGAATAGGCTTCCGTTATTTATTCTCAAGTTTTGTTCTTCCTAGGAAGTTTTCGTAATTTGTTTATTTTTAGCTTAAGTAAGTTTTTTAGTGTTTAATTCCATATAATCATGTCAGTCTGAAAATTTTATATTTAACTGTTAATACATTTGAATTATAAAGGTACCCAAGAGATATTTCTGGCATACACCAACCAACCTTAGATTTCAAGCAGAAAAGTTAAATTTGAATTTTTTATATGCGTCATTACTGTTACTGTTTACGGATGTTTTGAGAAATATACAATAACAAATTTTTAAGGATGTTACATCTGAATACTGTTTCTGTTGTACTTTAGAAGCTCACAACAACCTTCCTCTTCCACTTCAGTTGATATAAATATACACGATGTTCGAATTGTAGCCATTTGTTTAGTTTTATTAGAATATCTTTAATTTAAACAATAATCGTATTTTTATTTTCCATTTTACTAGGCAACATTCATACAACTCAAACTTTATCTTCCTATTTCATCACAATCTCTACATGCACATTTCTTTCAGAAAATTATTCCAGAATAGAAGGTATACTAATTATCCATTTTTTAAAATCTTTTTAATAATTTAATTGTTAATTAGAAATCTTGTTTTTGTATCCCTTAACCTATTTTACATTTACCAAATTTACCAATTTTAGGCTTATTGTCATCTATTTTGCTTTCGAATTATGTACTTTCGTTTGTTTGGAAACTCGTACATTAAATACCAACTAGGGCATTAGAGGTTACTTATTTTCTAAACCATTTTGGAGACTTTACCCATTAAAAATATTTCTGGTTTCGTATCATAATAATAACTTTTGACTTAAAATATAAATACAGTTACTATACAGTTTTATAATAGTATTAATATTGCAAAATATTACTATTATAAAACTGTTTTTCGACCATTTTCGTCTTATAAAAACATGTTTTATTTCTCCTGCATTTATATCTAATTTTTAGACTATTTCTCTTCATGCAGTTCAAAGAATTTTTTATTCGTTTTTTACAGAAACTGAATAATTTTACCTTTCCTATGTTCTCTGATTTCCGCATTTCCTGGAGTCTTCTGAATTTGCTGAGCTGCTTTTCAAGTTGTTGCCTTAAAAAATCCTCCTCTTGATCAAAGAATTTGACTTTCGGTTCTGATATTATACTGCATAATTTTCCAGTCAACGTCGGATGCGATTTTATCTTAATGAGTGAATTGAAATAAAAAAAATCATTTTTATTTAAATTTTAGTTTCGTTCAATTTATTTTAATCACTCACTTTAACTTTAATTTACTTACATTATTTTCGATTTTTTCCTGATTTATTGAATTAGTTTTGATTCTCATGCAGGTACTATAATTCAGAAATGTGGTTGTTTTGAACTTACATTCTGGCTGCTCCTTGAATAAGATCAAACAGTTTTAAACTATTATTAAGTATTAATTATTTAATATTGTTAGTATTGATTGAGTTTTGTTGCACTCATACTCCAGTTTTAATTTTTAATTTTAAAAATTTTGATTTTTATTTCAAAATTGTGTTTTTCGTGATTTTAATAATTAATAATTATTAATTTTTGAAATTTCTATTCCGTAAAGTATACATATAAAATAAAAATAAAAATGTTCAGATGAGCCAGAAGCTAAATCATGCACTGAAAGCAGCAGTAATTTAGTGGCAATAATTTCAAATTAAATTAAAACAAATGCAGGTTTCATATTCAGATAAGACAAGTAGAACCAAAGGAAATAGCATAAAACAGTACAAACAATTACTACAAACAACAGAACAAACTACAACAAAAAAAAAGTAATGAAAATAACCCTCGGATGAAGATGTTTCGGAAAATATAAAATTAGTTTGTTTTTATTTTTTAAAAAAATTGGTTGATTTATATTTCTTCAACTTTTTTTAAATGATTTTTCATAGAATTTAGTTTTCAGACTTGGTTTATGTGGCATTTTTAAAAATTTTTCTCGGTTTTAATTTTGTTTTTAGTTTAAATCTACCACAAAATTATTTAATTTTTAAAGATTCTTCATTAATATCAATTTTGGGCAGAAACTGTTTGCACTGTTTTGTGCTATTTCTTTTGGTTTTGCTTTTGCCATATCTGAATTTGCTTTATTATTTTGCGGCTCGCAGTGCAAAACCTGCAGTCTTCTGGATAAAATCTACTACAAGGGGAAAAAAGTTTAAGTTTTATATTTAAAAAAAAAAAAAAAAACACTTTTTTTCCTCGCTTGTGGCAAGTTCCTTAACTTTTCCAGAAAAAGGTGACCTACGATCAGAATGTAAGGTCCTTACATTTTGATCGTATCTGCTAGTATAATATATGACTCTCGATGTCATTTAAGATAGTATGCCTTTTCAATAAGCGAACAGATTTTTCAAGATTACTCCGCATAATTCTAAAAGGGTTGCAAGCTATAATTACATTTTAATGCTCCCATTTTTAGAAGTCTTGTCACACAGCACTTTCGCCCTCAATAAAATGCGTGGAACAAGCGAATCAATTATAAGCTATTCTGTCATTTTTGATAGTCATCTCTTTACATGCAAAATCTTTCAAACCATCTGCTTGACTTCCGGTTCGACCTCCTCTTTCCGTTAGAAATCTCCTACCATTCCTCTCCCCCCTCTCTCTCTTCAAGGGGAGTGGATGCGAAAAGAAACAAAAAAATTCCCGTTAGTTGTTTATGAGCATTAAGTAAAAGTTGTGGCACGTGACAAGAGTGCGACTACTACCTTCGCAATTTTGTTGACTCTGGTAAGGAAGCGCAGATGCGTTTGTCAAACGTTCTGCCTTGATTGGAAATTTTATGAAGAAAGACGAAGTTTGTTGACATCTTACTTCCGTGTGCTGCACATCAATAGCATAGACGTCTAAATAGGAGCTTTAGAAAATATAAAAGCTAAAATAAAAAGAACTTCATAGTCATGGTGCAGAGCACACATTACAGCGCATAATGCAGTTAAAATGTGAATGCCCGTTTCGAAAATGTATTAAGAAAATCTCCTATTTGAGGAGAATTTCCATTATTATTTATATAATCTAAAACTTAATGTAACTTTTTTTATTTATTTCGATCCAATTTTATAAAATATCATCATTGTGGTCATCAAATTATGGAAAAAAAATAATACAGTTAGTCATATTTTCAAGGGGAAAACATTATGCATAGAAATTTTAGTTTCAATTTATAGTTTGAATTATTTTGTTAAACGCATTGTTTTTTGGAGGGTTCTAAAACAGATCTTTTCCAATGGAATAAGAATTAATAAAAAATACAAAGCGGAAAATGTATAAATGAAAATGCAACAAATATAATATATTTGCCTTATTGTTGAAGTTACTACATTGTTAAACTAGAAAATTAAACTTCTAAATTAAATTTGAATTTAGAATACACATCTCAAAATTACACATCTCAAAAACATTTTATTTTTACATTATTTAAACATGAATTTAGAATACACATCTCAAAAACATTTTGAATACACATTTCAAAATTAGGTATCTTTTACTGCTGGTTGAGAATTTCTCAACGAGTAGCCTAAATGGTAATAAAGTTTAATTTTTAAATATTTGCCCAATAACACTCATTAAAGAAAATCTAGCTCGTAGTTCAATAACATAAAGAAATAAAAAAAAAATAGACTTCGGAATTGGAACTTTGAAAGTTTACAGGGCATTTAAAGTACATCATTCTACAGACAATGATTTCTGCTGGCGATCAAATTAAAATTAATTTCCCTTCATGCATATGCGAAAAGCACGTTTAGATGTAGCCAACACGATTTTCAGATGTAATTAACATTGCTTCCTGCATACCAATGATTTACAAACTACATCTTTAAAAACTACTTCCTCTTGTAGCTGTCATTCCTAAACAGCGAGTATTTAAACTAACCAACAACAGTAATTGGCCTTTAAAAGTACTCTTTACGAGCGCATTCCTTCTGAAAATGTCCGGTAAAGGATAAGCCATCTTCTTGGAAGTCTTATTGTCGCAACAATGTAATTACCTAGGCTGTCCGTTTGGAAATGAAAAATAACACAGTTACTATTATTGAATCTGGGCTGAGAAATCACTTGAGTTCCATAGAATGGGCGATGCGCGCCTGGCGTTATTTGTTTGTCTGTCTCCCTGACTGGACGTTAAATGTCGGTTGTCGTATGATCGGTGTAATTAAGCTAAACAAGTAGTCGAGGACCTCCCAGTTAGTTTTGTCAGCTGAAACTTCATTACGTATTCATTTATGTCCGAAGTTCTTGGGGCAGCTGATAGGCACAATTAGTGTTGGAAGAAGTCGTGGTCGATATGATACAATTCAATCCCCCCCCAAATCCTAAGAAATGAAAGAAAAGAAGAATACCTCAGCTTTTATTTATTTGATGGTAAGAAAAATCAAGATGACCTTTTCTGAAATATATATAATAAAAAATTAATCTTTGCTTAATATACATTCATATAAACATACAAAAAGAGTTCGAATTAAAACTTCTGCTTAAATCCCCCCCCCCCGTAAATCGGCATGTTCAGTGTGCGCAGCAAAATTTTATATCCTTATTTGCAATAGTTTGGGATTATCTTTAAACATAGTATATGTACACATTGAAGTTTCTAATGCGATTTAATTTAATTTAATATAATCTCTAAGAGAAAACGCCCAACATGCGGCCGAAAGGTAAAGTGGCTGAACACTGGTATTTCGATCCGAAGTTCGAATCGCGCGAACGGGCTGTCTGCATAGGCGTTTTCGTGGTTTTCCCCGTGTGTAACGTGTATACGAGCCAATTTCCCTTCGAAAGTCCTCCACGATGGCATCCCTCCCCTTAGGCAGATAGCCCTCGAGGCTTTGCCATAATCACATAGACTCTAAGATAGAACACATTTTAAGCAAGAAAAAAAACTTTATGAAATAAGGAGCAAAGTGTTTTTGTCAAGCTGGAAGTCAAACTCAACAGTGATCGCATAACAGTAGCTTTCATTTAAGAGTTAGGCCAGTGCGAAAGCTACTATACAAGCTTTTTATAATTAGTTCTAATGCATTGTTTTTCTAGCATACATCTCGTAAAGAAAGTTCTTAAACAGGTGCACAGCACTTGTGTAAATCAGTTCTTATTAATATGCATGAATCCTTAACCGTACTAATAATGTGATAAAAAAATGGAAAATTAAATTTCATTTTCTTCAAAAAACAGAATAAAACCCGTAGCCACCATTTCTGAAAACTTGTACTCTGTAACATAAGGAAAATAAAATGTTTTAAACTCGTTTTAAATCATTAAATAACAAACTAAGATATTTTTAGTAGTTAAAATGAAAACTAACAGAAACATTAGACTACCAACAGAATACGGCAAAAACCAGTTCAAAAGACATGCATTTTTCGTATAGAAAAGGAAATTTTAAGTGTGGTTAGCTACACAGAATAATAATTAAAATATTTTAACAAACTAATGAACAAACATAACAAAATAATAATTAAATATCAAAATAACGAAATAATAATTAAAAATTCACTGAACTTCACTAACCCAAATTTTAACACGCTGTAAAATTAAAAAATCGCGGTATAATTCTCCAAGGCTGGAGCTTTGCTTTTTCAATGCCTTTGTAATCAAAGTTATTTTCTCTTTAAGCTAACTAATTACTCCGCAAAAATAAAACCAGAATAATATAACAATCCAAGCCTGATTTATTTCGATTGAAATGATAGATAAATTAGTTAATTTAAATCTCAGGTCAGCTACTATGTTGAGACAAAAAACATTAAACTTAAAAATGCTTGGTGAGCAATTGATTAACATAAGACCTTTTTAAGTTGCATTTATAAGGACTAACGAAGGTACGTAATCATAAGTAAAATAAAAAGCGTAACGATAGATGCGTTTGAAAGCACCAAAAATACCCGCTTTATCATTACATTTTTCTATGAAACATTTTCCACAAAAATATTCATACAATTTATCCATACCTGTGTGACATAAATACTAATAATTACAACCCTTATAATAAATCTGACGAAATGTCTTAATCACCTGCAACGGCAAAAGAAAAGAAAAATTGTATAACTCATTTTACTTCGCTTTCCCTAAATTAAAATTTTAGAATCAGATTCTCATATCCTGAATTAAAGTATCTGTTTCAAAAATTTTTATAAAATCAAATTAATGTATTAGAGCAGGATTTTTAAGAACTTAAATTTAATCCAATGGTGTATGAAACATTTCATGCGTTGGTTATTCTCACTGCTTAACAAATGCCTACGTAATTTTAAATGGAGACTTGGGTAGCCATTTATGAGCTGAATTTTAAAGCCAGGGCTAATATTCCTGCACTTTTTTCAAGAACTTAGATCCAGTCACATTCTTATTCCTTGTAAAGGAAGCTATAGTTGTAAGTAAGCAAGGCATGGATATTCATTCTTTACAAATAAAGTGCTCGAAGGAGTTGGAAAAAAGAACGGAAAGCGGTGAGACTAAAATAAATTTTAAGATAAACTCATAGTTTTTTTATTTAGCACCTTTCACGTGCATGTTACATTAAAAACTAAGGACTCTCTTATGCTAGAGCATTTATCCTTTCCAGAGAGAACGCTTCTCGGCTTAATTTCTGCGTAATTCAACGTGTCATCTTAATAGCAATTAAATACAGTCTCATTTTAAATACTTTAATAACTCAAACACTTTACAGAAAGAAAGATAAGTTATGCACAGTCCAATAGATGGTTTACTAATACATACTACTTAAAAGCACAAAGTAACATAGAGTAGCAAATTCTGAATAAAGACTCAGTTAATAAATTAGTGATCCGTTGCAAACGTTCGACCATTCCTATATAAATCTAGTTCCAAATTCAAAAGCACCTTCTCTACTACGATAGAGTGCCGTCTACTGGCGATCAATGGAACATTGCTTAGGGTTGTCAGAGGTAGCCAAGAAGATGAATTCCGAGAAGCGCTATCGATTTTCTTACTAGGTTCTTCTGATTCGTACGCATCTTTTTATTTAAACCTTATATTTACCAGAGAATATTAATTATTCTATTGCATTTTAAGCATCTAATAGAATAGGCATTAAGACAACTATTGCGTATCCAGGAGAGTTTAACTGGAAAGATACTTAGAACTCGTTCTCAAGATAAAAGATATATATACTATTGGAGAAAATGCAACTTGGAGTTAAGATAATACAATAGTTCTTGCAGCATTTTCTGTAGCCCCTAATACTCTTTGATGTTTATTAATATTTTGTTATAATTCATTTCAAAAGACCTTCTATCTTCTAAGGCTACACTTTGCGTTAACAAGGTTCAAGAGTCATAGCTTAGAGGCATATATCCTATATATTTGAAACAAGTGTAAGGACGGAATTGATATTAGGGCGTACGATGCTGAGATATTAATGGCTTCCGCCTTAAGGGAAGAGATATTGAGATAATCTTGACTCACTGCCGCTACAAGTCTCAGGTCTCCCCGCAGAAAACCTGTTACAGATTGGACCAATTTTTCTACACTGTCTGTTAATTATAGGGTCTCGTAAATCGCGAAGTATATTTGAAATTATTAGTTCATATGCATAGGTAAGCTTATATTTTCTTTATATCTGATCACGCTTATTATTACAGCAATTGCAATTTTTTCGCTGTGCATAAACAAGAGCAAAACTTCTTCTGTAAAATACGGTTTCTTCACCTTTTTTTTTTCAGTTTGTAATATTTTTATGAATGTATCTAAGCTTGACTCCAATCGAGACTATTAAGGCTGTAAATAACTACTAAAACTAAAAATATTTTTTTAAACTCAAAACTTTATAAGCTGTAGGGATTTATATTTATTTTAAATAAACAGTTAAATTTAATTTTAAGTTACTTTCCTATAAGCCTTCATTCCCGTAATTGTCAGTGCCAGAATTTTTAAAATTTGGTAGCGCGCGTAAGGAATACAAATTCTACCAGTATTATGTTATGTTACGTTAAGTTATGTAGAAGTGAAGGGGAGACCTAATATTTACCCTAAGTAAGTCGATATTAGCCCCATACACTAACTAGAAAACTAACAACAATCCGGCATCATTTCTCGAGCCGTGATGGAAATTGTGACTCCAGCCAATACTGCAAGTACTGCCACCTTCGGCGGCATCATTGGCACTCCTTTCTTTCGGCGTTAAATTAGTTTAAGAAACTGGACTGCATTACATGATATGCATTGCGATTTACGTAGTTGTACAGGTGCATGTTTCAAGATGTTATCTATTGCAGTGGGCACAGGCATCATGTTTCAGGACATTATACATTGCAGTAGAAATAAGGGTGATGTTCCCACATTACAAATCATTTTTGCAAACATGATCTGTTTACATCAGTATTTACTATCACAATATGTTAGAACTAGAAAATTGTTTATAAAGCTTTACATTTAAGTACCGTTGCATAGTTGTGCTGAAAATTTAGCAGCTCAACTTTGACGATTCGTTATGTGCTATAACGTATGTTTTTGTGATAGTTCATTTTCAAAAATTGCGTTGCATCTAGCAGTATATTGTTATTTACATGTAAATATTGATCATAATATTAAGTTGTAGTGGTTAGAAGTAACTTATTTCTAGTTTATAGATCATGTTTGCGATCATGACTTGTTTACATCATTATTTACAACCAGCAGTCAAAATTAGAAAAGAATATAAGATAATATTAAAAAGAATATAAATTAATAAGTTTGAAAACAGAAAAAAAAAATAGCTTCATCCGCATACTTTTGCGTACTACGTACTTTTAGATATATCGGCGAAATTTTACCAGTGGGAGAAAAAGTTTAAATATCGATGTTCTAGCAGGGAGAGAGAGAGAGTCTGGGAAATCTCTGTGCGTGGTTGTAACGCAAGCTTCGGCGTAGCATTTATTATAGCTTCATCCGCATACTTTTGCGTACTACGTACTTTTAGATATATCGGCGAAATTTTACCAGTGGGAGAAAAAGTTTAAATATCGATGTTCTAGCAGGGAGAGAGAGAGAGTCTGGGAAATCTCTGTGCGTGGTTGTAACGCAAGCTTCGGCGTAGCATTTATTGTGGGTTAGACGTGGCTTTACAGCTATTTATTACCTTGCTGCCACTAGACTCATCTACGCGCTGAGGGATTGTATGAGCCCTGTAGTTTAATTCTACTACTTGTGAGTATCTCCAATTTTGAGTTTTGATTCTTCATAGATGGGCTCTGTAAATATTTGAATTTAATATAATTTTGGTAGAATGTATCGCGTAAGTTAAATTATCAAAGCC
Organism: Stegodyphus mimosarum; assembly: GCA_000611955.2. Taxonomy (NCBI): domain Eukaryota; kingdom Metazoa; phylum Arthropoda; class Arachnida; order Araneae; family Eresidae; genus Stegodyphus; species Stegodyphus mimosarum. The sequence goes on from KK120285.1 coordinate 26,636, forward strand.
TGCAAGCCTGTCTTATTTGAATAATTTATGAAGTTGAAGTCATGGGTAAAAAACGAACTATTCAGGAAATATTTAGTTGTACAATGTTTCTGAAATACATGTGTAATAACAACATTTTTATACTTATAGCATTTTTTAAATTTAATTTCGTGTGCAAGTCATTTTTCTCAAATATATTAGAATTTTCCCTTCCCCCACACGTTTTCCATGATCGTTTTATGCCTGTAGTATCTAATATAGAAGATCTTATAATTTTGCTTTCGATTTATCATTCTATATTAATTGTAGTTTACAGCCTACGCATACTTACTGAAAGATATTTTTCCTATAATTATGGCATTTGTTAAACATTTATATACACATATACATAAGCTGGACACTTGCAACTTAAAACATTTGTCGGCAATGGCCGAATGCTTCTGATATTTTGCTGTTTCGTCACCAATAGACTTGCTCAAGGCACACCACAATGGGCCAAATATTACACTCTCGGGAAGAGAGAAGGAGACACAAGCAAACAACCACGCGAGATATGAATCCGGACTCTGAAGTTCGGAATAGCAATTAGCTTTCGTTAACCCTTAGACCAGAGATTTCTAGCGGGGTCGGTATTGATCCCCTAAAAGTCGACAAAATTTTAAAGGAGATCAATGAGGATCAAGCAGTCGATTTAGGATCGACAGCCGGACAAGCACCGGCAATTGATCGACATTATAAAGAACCCATTGATTACAACGAGAAGGTTTCAATAATATTGGTACTTAATTGTTTACTGGTATAAAGCTATATCAGGTAGTAAGAAAGCAATCACGTAAAATAAATATAAGAGAGAAAAATAAGCTCAAATTATTTAATAAACTTTAAAAGTCAATAATATAATTTTAAAATACATAATTTTTGTATGCAATAAGGGCAATACCAAAAAGTAAAACACAGGAATAAAACAATAAGTGCATAAAACGTGACTGCACTTCAAACGAACTTGCGTTTTCCCCCCCCCTTTCCCCGAAAAGAATTGTATTCCTTCAAAAGACATACTGTTATACACAAGTCACTTGCAAATTCAAAGGAAGCGTTTAGTGTCCTCTTCCAAGACAGTGAAAATTTGAATACACCAGCATGGCTCGTAGAAGCACTGAACTGCGGTATTTCTGATCTTTATATGGCTATTTCTAATCTCGATCCAGTTCTTCTTGGCATTCTGATCTTCTTTATCTCGATACTTACTCTGATACTTTTGATCTTCTGACCCGTTTGATGCAAGAAGAGTTGATTGCATTGAAGGAGGATGTTCAAACATATATATTATTCAAAACACTTAGGTATGATAAATATCAGAATTTAAAAGCCCTCCGAAAGAAATATCCCAAAATAGAAGCTGCTACCGAACCAATTATCGACTTTTCCCTCTTCATACCTAGTGAAAGCAGGCTTTAGTCAAGTCAATAAATTTACTACAGAAAACAAGAAACAAAGGGAATATTTTTTAACGAGGTGACACGTTGGTACGATAAAACCACGAAATTTTCCAAAATTTTTGGATGGACGCAAATTAGCTCTCAAAAGTTTTGTATTCACTAAAATATCCCAAGCGAATTTTTTTAAAATTTTTTGCTTCATCTTTATTGCCAGCAAAACCTTGAAATTTTGTAATGGTATGGTACTATTGAGAATTTTCTATAAATCTAACTTTTTTAAAATTAACGACACTGTTGTAGAGCTTACTTTATAAAAATGCAATTCTTAGCTGGTTCAATGAACCAGCCAAAACTCTCCACGAGGAGGAGACTGTATAAAGAGTTCCACTGTGCCCATTCGAATCACCCTATCTTTGGGCATTGTAACCTTAGTCTTTACTTCGTAGACCTGAATTCGGACTTAATTTCGAAAGTGAGCATGATCAACCTCTCGAAATTTTGGCTCTGATTACTCCCTCCCGATCTCTAGCCTATAGGGATCTCTAGCCTGTTTCGAGGGCTGTAGAGTCACCTTTATGACAGCACTCCGGTCCATTCATAGAGAACTGATATCGGTTTAATGGAGAAAAGAAGAGGAGGGTATGGCCAACAAAATACTAACAGACTGGAACAATCACCTGCGGAAAGTCTGTTTTCTTAGCGTTCTAAAAAAACTTCCTGTAAAATCGGTGTTCCTACCAAAACAATAGCAATCTACAGATATCTTTTTTGCAAAGAGCAAAAATGAAGCAGGTCAAATACTTCCGCAGCAGTGTTTATTTGGTAGATTGTGCGGGTATGGACAGAAGTGGGAGGGACGCCAGAATTTCGCCATTGGTTTCGTGAGTTTGTACTTGTATAGTTCTGCAGCACCAACTGTGTAGTTCCGCCTCACTTTTCAGAGGGACGGTCCGACAGTCTCCTATCGCTCTTCTCGAAACACCTACCCCCAGAAAGGACTTCCAGTGCGCCGTGTATTTTAAGTGCCCTCTTGTCTCGCAGGCACTACGTTTACAAACATTCATGTCTTCTTCGGGATTCGAACCCGAACTGATCGGTACGGCAGTCAACGTCTTGTCTAGAAGAGGTGAAAAAGACAACTGGATTGCAGATTCTTTCAATTATGAAAGCTTTTTTTAATGCCTTAAAATTATCATTGTTTGAGAAGAATAACTTACATTTTTCTGACTTTATCCATCTCAGTTTACTGATTTTATGGTATTAAAATAATACTATTGTTAGACATATTACGAGAACACTGGAAGGGAGAGTGAGAGGTATTATATATGCTTAAAGAGAAGGTTAGAGGTATTCTACAGTTGCAACCTTTGGCTAGGTGGTAAACGAAATAAAAACGACTGGGAACCCTTGCTATACAGCAATGGTCGCCATATTGATTCGATGATTCGAAAATCCAGAGTATACTTCTGACAAATACATGGCTAATTTTTGAAGAATTATTCGCTCCAACACTCGCATGGTCTTCAAAAATGGCGCTCGACCTAGAATAGTCATCGAACTAAGACTCATTTGTTGGAGCTAGGATGTTTTGAGGTGGGAGAAATGTAAAAACACTAAGGCAGGAGTTTCCAACCGTATGTCCGCGGGTATCATGGCGCCCGCCGATCATTTAACGCATACCCGCCGTTGTGCGATCACAGTTTTAATGTTTTAGTTTCCAATAAAATTTTCTGTGAAAGTTTTCTCATTTTGAATGAAACAGAAATTGCGTCCAACCCAGATACCAGCACAGAGCGAAAAGCGACCAATCTCTTTTTTTATGTGCATGTATTATTAACGCTATCCAACTATAAATTCAACTTGAAAAGTAAATGGTGCTCGCCTTCCAACAGATATTCTAGAATCTGCTCTCAGGGACCCCTGCACTACGGCATTCCCTTCTATATGCCACAGCGAGAATAACAGTCAGCCCCTAAATCCGGTGATTCGAATGTTCCAACTTCCAATTCCGAACAACAGCAGAGCTAATTCTTTCAACGATACTACATTTTCAGACTCTTTTCATCTCCTCCAAGCTATTAAAAAAGACTTCCATAACACTTATCTTCCAAAGTTGTGTAAACTGACAAATTTTGCTTATTTACTTTACAAGCATTTTGG
>KK120285.1:37274-71831 GCA_000611955.2 Stegodyphus mimosarum
GAGTGTAAAAGCCTTTTATTTAAAACTTAGTAAGTTGAACAGAAGGCACACCTGCGAAGCTAGCAGTTATGGCTAGAACTCAAAGCAGAATTTTAAACTTAAAACTAAATATAAGTATCTATTAGTCAAGGGCTACGCAGAGACTTTTAAACGAGAAAATTGGCTCTTAAGCGTACACCGGATTAGAAGCACTATCGGTAAGACTAAAGCAACGCCGAAGTACGGAATTTTTATCTTTATCCAAGAGATTACATCTATTTCAGCAAGTAATTGCTCTAACCAGTCACAGACATTACATTTACTTCAGTAAGTGATTGTTCTGTGTTACAGTATCAAAAGATCTATTATTACTGCATTTAAAGTCCAGCAGCGAAACACTTCTTAAATGGCCTTTTCTGCTGTTAATACTCGCCCCAATCATATTTATACTAGTTAAACCATCAGCTCTTACTCTTCAACTTTTTTAAATAGTTCCTTTTGTTGTTGTTGTTTTTGTATTTGGTACTCTCGCGGAAGTTCCGACTGCTAGCTGGACGTGCTTCCAGTTACGCCACGAAAGCACGACGCGAGGAAGGAGAAAATTCGTTACAACTAAACGGAATCTACTCAATTCTTCTTCGTTTTTAATTATCTTTTTTAGGTGAGATTGTAGATGTATTGATCTTTAATTCACATTCGATAATTTTTAAAAAAACAGTAGAAATGCTCCATTAAAGCACTAATGTTTGTGTCGTCTTTTACAAAGAATTTGCATGTCCTTTAATCTCATCCAGGTGACAACGCAACTGGAGCAGTAAATGACATTAGATAATTTTCATGCTTTAGCGGATGAAAAACCCTTTCTTCGCACTATTTTATACCGCATTTCTTTCAGTGCGAAACTATAACACATTGCGAATAACAACAAAACCTCGCGAGCTAAGAATTTCATCGTGGATATTTTTTCGCATTTCTTTATAGTAGTTAGTTCAAAGTGATGAATTTTACAGCCTCAAATGAATATTTGTTTTGATCTGCAAGCTGTCGTAAGCAGCTAAACATGTTAACGACTTTAGTTTCTCAACTACTTGAATTAGCACAATTTGATGTATTCACGCTTAAATTTTCTTTTCTCAAAACGACAGATAAAGACGACTTTCAACCTATTAGAGAACGACTAATAGTTTCAAAACGAAAAATATAGCATGACATGAAATAACTATTCTTTACATAGATTTATTTACAATCAATTACGCTCGCTGTCTTCGCGATGAATACAATGTTAGAGATTAATATTGAACGATTTGAAGCTTCCTTCCCCCCATATCTATTAATCTGATTTAAGAGTTCATATCTCGTTGCTGAAATATTAAACACAGAGCCCCCTTACAATATATTTGGTTAAATTGCATTAATATTTATTTGAAAACGGATTCTTTAGAACAAAGTTTTAATTAATGCTTTTCTCATCTTACATCAGTTTCCACAACGAAATCTTTATTTGTACACATTGCAAAAATTTGCTGAGATAGGAATCCCTAAAAGTATATCTCTGGATTGTCATAAGCAGCAAAAAATTTCATAAAATTAATTTTATTGTTAAACTTTTAAATAGTTATTATATGAACCAGGAATATTTTCAGCCAGATTTTTAGACAAGAAAACCCATTTACCGAATCCGAGAAGTGATATCTCTTACAACAGGAAGTTACTTATATTGGATAGAGAAAGATAATGATGGAGATACACATCCATGGTAACGAATACTACAGTAGGGAAAATTAGAGGGAATTTCCTCCCTCCGTTTTAGAGTATCATTAATCTTTAGTTAGTCAACGCGCAGTTGCTTACGGTGTTGTTTGTTTTTCTGCGTCTTCGCATTAAAAAAGATCGATAGCCCCAGACCCATAACAGGGGTGCTTGAAGATTCACAACCAATTATGTGGCAGAAGTCATAGAAACCCGAGATAGTAAAGCAGAAGCGTTTGTCACGTTTATGCCGTATTCCTTTTTTTTTTGCTATCTGTCAAATTTAGTTTATCAATTACCATTCTCTTCTGCAAAGAGGACATTCGCGTTTTTTAATTATTTTCTTCGCACGCAATTTAATTATTTATCAGTAGAATTATTAAAACGTGAGCATTTACTTACACTCGTTTAATAAAAAGTTTTCTGTCTCGTATTTGAAATAGTCATTACGTGAATTGATAGATTCATTAATATTCGCATAAAACTGAGATCTGCATGAAATATGATTTACGTCTTTTTCTCACGCATTCATGGGAAATTGAATTTCCTGGAACAACGAAGTTGACAAGAAATCAATAAACTTCAGAAAACTAAAAACTTCAGTTCCTATTTATTTTGGCTCCTTGAAAAAAATTTCGATTTGTATTTAAATAATCGAAACCTTATCATTCAAGCTATAGATAATCTGAACAGTACTTTTTGTAATTTGTTTAACAGAAGAATTAAAATGGTAACCATTCCTAATCTATGATACAAAATTTGAAACATTAAAAGAAAGGAAGAAAATACGTTTACAGAATTTTCAGTATGCATTTACAGAATTTACAGTAATAAATTTCATCCTTAAAAATGGAATATATTTCAGTTTTGAAATTCTGTGATTCTTTTACAATCGATAAAAAATTAAAATCCTTCAGTATTTTTTATATTCTAGTATACTGACTGAAGAAATCGAAATTCTCAATGTGGCGACCTAATTTGAATATCGTATTACTGTAAAGCTTTATTATAAAGAAACATTAATAATTCGGAAATGACAATGTAACATTTTTTGCCTTTCCATATGTAGCTCTGCAAATTATATAACTTCAGAAGGTAGAAGACAGAAAACATTCACATTCATCCTTATATAACTGTAGGTGAAAATGATAAAATTAGCATGCGCTAATCTTTGAATAATCGAACCAAATTTGTCGATCAAATATAAATATCAGCTTGTGACGGTGATGAAGCTATTTAATAGTATTCTTCCTATGTGTGTTCACTATGTTCAGCAAAGAAAAACTTTTCAAGCTTTATATAGGACATGTTTGCAACCTGACCACCAATTTTTTCCGGACTTTTATGGACTAAATAGAAAATTTCCACTTTATAGAACTGCAATCTTAATTTATACTTTTAAGTTTTAAATTTTAATTTTTAGTTAATTATTAATTTTAGTTAATTATTTTCGTTTTTTTCTTTTATTCTTTGCAGAATTTTTTTTATTTATTTATGATGTTAATGCTATAACTTAATTGTGTAAACCTCATAGTGTACTTACGGAATACGATGAAAATAGAGCAAGAGTTAACCTTTATGTAAATAAATGAACAGACGTACGCTATAAAAATCTGCAAAACCCTTGTTGAGAGCACCAACAAAACTGAATCTAAACAATTTAAAAGTTAATTTTCAGCGTGTTTCAGATATTATTCAGGACCAAAAAATTCCACGTGGATCCGTTTCATTTTACAATGAACGATCTTAACTGGAATATATCAGATTTTATCTCTAATTAAATGGACACGCGGAATAAATATAAAAGCTACAGAGCCTTTAATGAAAAAATAGGGAAGCTTTCAAATTTAAATCTGCAGCAAAGCAAGATAGATGAAAATAAGCAATTCCAAACTCATACAGGATAATTTAAATACTGTGATTCCACATCCAGAAATGCATTAAAGCATAATAATTGCTAGTTATATATCACGATATGGTATAAATCCATCGCCTGCATCATTTTAACGTAAAGCATGGGTAGAATTATCAGGACTTAGCATTCTGTGTGTATTCTTTGAGAACATGGTAAATTCTGTAAAGGGTTCTTATCCTTACGTTCTAAGTCCTGAACTGGAACAGGGAGCGGAAGGTACGCTATGTTCTGATGTAACTGCTGGGCTGGAGAATAACTGCACGTGAAGGGATTTGAAATCCTCTTTTATTCACTCACTATTAAATACAAACCTCCCAATTCGGGAGAGATACAGAACGTAACAGACCAAACTTTGGTCGAACTTAACAATCAAATAAATTTAAATAAATTAAAATATAACTTAAATTAAACTTTGCTTCGCAGAGCAATTCGCGGAAATTGGCCTCTACCGAAAAGGGTGCGTAGCAAGGTATACTAAATACTACCGCACTTTAATTTATTTTACAATGCAATCACGTAGTAAGCACTATGGCTTATAAATTTAAACTGCTAGCTGGTCAGGCGAACGTTGAGCAGCGTGACCGTGATCTGAGGCAAAGCTCTCACACACCGAGAGGTTTCCACCTCTGGCTTAAATAGTGCTTGGCTGAACTTCAAAAAATTAGCATAAGCTAAAAACGCGCGCTTCTTCTGACAGGAAGTTGAAGCAGAGAGGAGATAGAAAAGATTTAAATTAAAATAAACTTGGTTAGTTTAACTAAAACCTTACAGAATATAATTTCCGTCTAATTTTATGATTTCCTTTCATATAATATTAATGAATACTACTTTTGTTCAGAATTTTCCACATGCGTTTGAGACATTAATCCACTTGCTTCGTTCGTAGTATTCGTGATCAGACTTAGAGTAGCTAAGTCGTATCTCATAACATGGAATTTTCAAGGTCGCTCAATTTTTCGAACGTCTAATAAGTCTACCAGACCGACGTAGTTGTCTATACGATAAACTCATTGCTTCCACTATTGAATATATAATTACCTGAAAGTTTCTAATGGCATATTCCTCCACCAGTCGCTTTGTGAGATGTTAATACCACGTCACGGTATGTGTAATCGTAAGACCCAAGATAACACTTCTAGTCCCAACGTTTTCCTTTTGGTCTACATTCAGCTGAACAACGATTCGCCGACTTAAAAGGCAGAGCCCTTGATTTGGTAGATATTCGAATGACTCCGAGGACTACCTTTGGCCTTTAGAATTCCAAGCCTGGCTAACAGCGACAGTAAACGAGGCATTAAGTTAACACTTCAACGGGTTCGGAAAATTTTGACACAAGCGTTGTATTCTTCACATAACAGAAATGTTACCAAAGATGACAGAAATTCTTTTATAATAATGTTTGTATCAATGTAATGCATCCTAAAATAGATTTTGATTTCATGACATTTAACGAGTAATTACCGCTCATAGTAATTAAATTATCTGTGTAACTTTAAAAGTGACCACATTCTCGGTTCTTTCAGACTTATATTTGATAACTTTCTTAATTTTCTACTAGGCACGCTATAGTAGCTTTCATTCGATCGGAAGTGGATGTAGAACCTCTCTTTTCGAAGTAAAAGGGTTGTGTGGGGACTTTTCTTTGCAGCCTGCATATTATAAGTTTAATTTACATTATGTGAAAAAAAATAATTTTACTTGGAAAATAAGGTTCTTTTACAATAGTATTTTTCTGAATTAAAGTATTTTCTGCGTTATAAGAATGTCTGCTGAGAATATTTAGTTCCTCTGAATACTAATACTGAAATATAAATTAACATCAGAAAAAATAGTTCCCTTTGCGACTTTCAATTTTCAGTTATGAATAAGAACGTAATATAAATAATACACTTTCTGTATAATGTCTCGTTATACGCTAGATAATTCCATTTTCAAGAAATGCTAAGCTTACTAATTTCAAAGGAATTACAGGCGTTGCTAAAAATAAAGTAAGGGATAACTTCAAATCTTTATTGCTTCTAAAAACATTTATAAATCTGATTGGCATCGCAGTAATAGAAAGGTTGGAAGATCATTCCTTTGATATATCAGTCGCACAAATGCATCTGGGATCTGGAATAATTCAAATGCACTGAAACTGCAATAATGTCTTAATAATTTTTCCCTATTCATGTCCTTCAAGCTGCGAAACCTCTGATAACTCTGTTTTGAGTAAAACAAATTACCAGCTCGAATATTTAGTGTCCCATATACTGCAAAAGACACAGTACTCTATAAAATAGTAGCTGTATTTCTCAAATATCATACAAAAGTGTAAAATTCGTGAAAATTTCCTTTTAATGTGATAGAAATCAACATTTTCATAAAAGACATCCGCTTTGCCTGAAAGTGCAATTCTGTATGTAATATATCAGCTTCAAATATATTATATTTGCAGTATAATATAATATAATAATAAGATAGAATGCTAACAAACTCATTTTAGTTCAGAAAGCAAAACTTTTGAGGATTTTGGGGACTTTAGTTGAGAAAGCAAAACTTTTGAGTTACGTTCTAGATGGGTTAAGTAATTTTTGTTACTATATCGTTGGGATACGTAAGAAATTCATTTTCTTGAGCGAGCTAACATAATTAACTTTTTACAACATAGGATTCCTTTTGCATATCTCATGCTACGTATCTGAAGAAAGACATTTGACATATCCTCCTACTAGTGTTAGATTGCTTGCCCCTGACAGCCCCATTCTAAAGAGGGCTAAAGCTTCAACTAGTTTAGAAACACCTACAATATGACTGCATAGTATCCATGATTTGTTTTGCAATTTCTGTGTAAATCTGGAGTCTTTGACCCCACATACGCACTGTTCAGTCTTCAGATACGGGTGTCATTAAGAGTCGCAAACATTTTCCTAAGCTCCAGAAGTGAGAATTGATAACGAATGTCTTGTCCCGCATTGAACGTGACCTCGATTCTTTAGTAATGTTTATACTAAGTGGCAAATACAGTTGTGTTTCTTTTTACCTAGAATTCAAGTGTATTTCCAAGAAAGCGAAACCATGACATATTAAGTTACTGATACCAAATTAAGAAGAAAATAGATTTGTATTTATCAAATACGATGTTTCCTGATATATATAATTTTCCTGAGAATTTTGTTTTGATTATTATCAGAAAGAAATACAAAACAAAATTCTGATAAAGATTTTTAGTGGTAGTCTGTATAAACAATGGATATAAACTAAACTTACAGACAGCCTACAGATATAACTGCAAAAAAATATAGAATTCTACTAGCAGCAAAATAAAGTTTGCTATTAATCACGGATAGATTTTTTTAATTGAAATATTTGTATTTATTTACATGTAATACATATGTATATATGTATAATCAAACCACACAAGTCATCCGTAGTAACAGATTAAGATGGCTAGGTTATGCTGGAGAAGCCTGGAAGATAATCTCACTAAAATCTTGAAATTCAAAAAACCTGAGAGATCAAGATCTAAAGGAAGACCATTGACTAGATAGTTAGATGACGTTGAAAAGAACTTAAACGTTAAAAATTAAAATTTGGAGAGGAGTCGCACAGATAGAAGACGATGGAAGGAGCGCGTTGTTCACGCAGCCAAGGCCTGTAAGGTGTTGTGCTTGTGAAGAGAAAAAGAAGACATACGTATAATTTTTATATGTGTATTTTTGTATGCGAGTTATTAACACACGCACGCATATGCACAACAAGCGTTTATGATTTCCCACATATATATATATATATATATAATATAACAAAATATGATAGCTGTTTTAAAAAATAATTGCAACCTCCAAATTAACATTCTAAACTTGGTGCTAATATGTAAGATATAACAAAATATGATATCTGTTTTAAAAAATAAATTGGCGACCTAAAAATTAACATTCTAAATTTGGTGCTCTCCCCCTAAATTCATCCTTTCTCCCAAATTCGAGATCATTCGAAATGAAATTACGTAGCGTTTTAATGCAGATACCTCCTGCTCAATCAAATAATTGTAAACCAAAATTTTTCTCTAACTCGAACTGAAACTATAAAACTTCCTCCCGCCTTCCAACTACTGCTAAAGAATATGATGCTACTGCGTTCTCTTTCGCCTCTTCGCCTGCGTGCTGACAGCTTGTCGCTATTCCTCGTTAATTAAAATGTAATTACATATTTAAAATTATGGGGCGCAGTTAGCACCTTTAGTCTTCTACAATTATGTATTAAGAAATTCGTCATTCAAGAATAAATGAGGTTTAACTATCAAGCTGGTCCTGCTTCTAAAATTCCACCCGATCTTCCATTACGCCATAATGCCCAGACATCTACGCAACATTTTTTTCAGCCATGACTGAACGTGAATGGTTTACATCTTCCGCCAAAAGTACAATTATTACATATATATATATTCCACGTGTGTGATATCGTGGGGGAAATCACAGATTGTTTACATTAAAAACCGTTCCGTATTTATCTTTCTTAATAACGTAAAATTATAAATTAATCAACCAAATAGCATGTTTCTAATAATTCAACCGAGTTATTTGGCTAATTGCGGGTAAATCCGTAAAGCTCATCGTGAAAACCCTGACAAAACAACTTCATTTTAACTATGCATATGGAGAAAACTATAGAAAACGTAAATAATCCGATTCCGCATAAGATACCTAGATAAAACTACCATTGCTAAATGTCTATCATTCGAATTGGTGAGAACCTGTAACATAAAGCTAATATTTATTTTTATTAGTCTCGGTGGATATAACTGTAACTGCATTGGTAAGTTAGATGCATCACTGGTAGGTTAGATTAATTAATGGATTAAGGCAAAACACAGGAAGGCTAAAATGCTTTCGTGGAGGGGTTTATAAAGGAAATTGGCTCGTATTAACGTAGCACGTGGGGGAAAGAACGAAAACTCATTCATCCAGCCCGCTCACAGTGATTTGAACCCAAGTTGAATTACCGGTGTTCAGCGATTTTAACAGCTTGGCAGCTTCATCGCTTATAGTGCTGCCTATAGATAAATTTGTATTTGACTATAAAAGACATTTAATTTTTTTCGAAGACTGAAGATTATAAAAGAGAACAGTTAATTTACAATTAAAAGCAACCTTAGATTGGTGTAGACTTTTTTAATAAAACTCTATCGATTTTACGTGCGATCAGATACACATATATCTTCTTCACATGCAAATATTTTTTTGCAAAGGGCGGAGGAGCAAGCAACAAGATTTATGAGAAAATCAATGGGTAAAGCAAACTGAATACTGACTTATCTGTCGACAGTAATAAAAGCGTGAAAATTTTAAAACAGTAATAAACAGTGAAAAACCTGAGATGTCAGGGTTTTGCAAGCGTTCCTTATACCTAGATTCGAATTAATCTCGTTAAGCCACGATAACTCTTACATCAAACTTCCCAAAATTTTTATTTTCCGTATTTAGCTCTTTGCTTGGGTCTTGAAACCCATAACAGTTTTAATCAATAACCGGAAGTGATACTTTACTTAAAGCACATGGCTAGTTAACACAAGAAATTGGCGGGAGGTCATGTTCTGATCCAGTTAGATTTTTTTCTAATAAAATAATTTTCGTATTTGAAGAATTAAAACATAAAATAAGGATTCAAATTACTGGACTGTGCCTGTTTTGTAATCCATTAAGATTATAATAAAGTGTTGTTTTTGTTCAGCGGATCTACTTTAAAAACACGTCTAACGCAGTTCTGCATAATCTGACATTCCTGAAAATCCGATTATTTGCGGTTTGTTAATATCGAATAACTGGGAGTGTGCTCTGTTTTAAAGAAAGAGATTTAGAGAAAACATTCAAAATTTAAGCTATCGTCTATTTTCAGTGTGAGAATATGTTTATGTAATATTGAATCTTTTAATAGAAATAACGAACGGCCGCATTTTTTATGGCGTATGTATTTTCTGTTTTCGCTTAGCTGGGAAAAGGGGGGAATCTCAGCTCCACCTTTATGAGACGCCTGCTATCAGGAAACCCCGCAATTCTCTCCAATTTGCGATCCTTTTCCACCTTCACTTCACAGCGATTCTCTCCCTCACTATTCCCACCTCCTATCTATTCTTCCGAAAATGTTTTCCTCACCTTTCCGTCAACACTCCCCCGACCCCCATCTTCTCTTCTCACGATCTCGCTCGAATGCAGCCCTGGATATCTCGGCGAGCGCTCCCCTCCCCTCTCTTCTATGCACCACGTGGTCCAGGGACAGCTGCCCCTCTCCGACGCCGGACCCACGCGTGCCGAGATCGCTTCACCTGCCCGCCTCGAGGTACCGGTCGCACCGCACCTGCGCCGCAGCACGCGCCGCCGGCGCACGAGCTACTAACGGAGTATTGAAGATAGAAGTGTCCGATGCGTAGCGACAAGGAAAACGATGTCAGCACCGTAAAGGGGGGTGAATTTCCTGAACGTTCCACAAAGTGTTGGAATTTTATGCGAAAGTATTACAAAAAAAACTTAAAATGGCCCTGGGATTTATTCATTAGAACCTTTGGAATGGAAAAGAAGAAGTTGCTTCTCAGTTTTCCTTATATAGTAGGAAATAATAATCTCAGAAATTTATTGCCCACCCAGTTACAAATATAAATGCAGATTAAAACTTATAAAATACCAGTGCATTGTCAGTAATAAAGAGACGCCACACGTGTGGCCGTTCACCTGTATAGTGTATAGTGAAAGCGGGTCCGGACACCCGCGCGGCTTACATAGACTAAAGGAGTATTGTCCGGATCCCGCAACTGTTTAGTACGACACCTCAGCGACCCGCAAGGAACGCATGGGGAGTTTATTAAGATGCTACATATGCTGATGAAGACATTAAACTATACATTTCACATATTGCTACACAGATACTAACTAAAATATAGATATTAAGTAAATGAAATTTCACAGATAATTACTAACGTTGAAACAGATATTAAATACCAATGCAGATATTATGCAGATACATAGATGCTAAATACACTGTTAGACACTACACAGGTATTAAAAACGAATATTGGCCACAGCTTCTGAACACTATTGCAAGCTGTAACACAAATCCAGATGCTAAATACACTACTAACATACTACACAGAATACTAAATAGTAATACAGATACTATATTATACTGATAAACAGATACTGCAGACAATATTATTTACTACACAGATATTAAATGCGGATGCAGACACAGATTCTAAATATTAATGCAATATTACTTTATACAGGTAACAGGTAGCAAAAAGGACATCTGGAGTTCAATTCTCATCGATAGCACAACTGAGGGTTTTTTTTGGGGGGGGGGGGTTGAAAAGGCTTAATGACCTGTATAGCGTAATTTGATAAACATGAAATGGGAATTCAAATCTGAAAAGTAATTCGTAATATATTTCAAAAGTTGTTTTTTTTTTTTTCATTTCTTCCTCTTGGTTCGTTTAACAAGATATAAGATATCGGTTTCGTTTCAGCTGTTATTTTCGAGGATTTCTGAAGTCACGAAATTAGCGTCTCCATTAGCATTTAAATTAGTCGAGGAAGGTTTACGAATATAAATTTTGGTTTAATTTTACCTTCACGCGTAATCATTACACAGCACAGATTCGTGTTTTTTCGAATTCTTAAGAGATTAGTAAAATTTTTTTCTAGTTATCAGGCTAGGAACATCTAAAAAATAGTACGAAAATCAGCTTTTAACGGGAGTTACTCAAATAAATTTAAAAGAAAAACACTTTTTCTTTATTTATGTCCTATCGCAATTAGCACCTTCATATTTGTTATAGGCATATGCATATCTCTGTAATAAAAGGCTGATGAATGGCGGCCTATTTAGCGGTCTCAGCTATAGTCCTTTTAATTATTCTTTCAATTTATAACAAGCACTACATTTGCTGATTTGTGTACAAGGTAATTTTTTATTCCATTTTCAGCTGTTATTTCTGTCTTATATTACAGCTATTTAATAGCTTCCTTCTCGCTTCAAAAAATAAGATAAATATTATTATTTATTATATATTAATTTAAATAATAAGATATTAATACAAATTGCAGTTGTAATAACTACATCGTCTATCGCTAGGTTACATTCCAGAGTTCTAATAACGAGTGTACATATCATTTGTTGTCTAAAGGTCATATGACGTCTGCATTAGAGCTTTGTTCGTGTTGCAAACATGTCGTTTTCCCTAAACGTAATAAACTTCCACTGTTGGATAGTATTTGAAACTACAATGAAAAGTGGCATATGTCGAGACTTCATTACATAATTGCGCTTCTCTAAGTCGATAAGTATTGGTTTCAGCAAGACGGAGCATATGTCACATATCCAATGACCCTCCGGCAGTCGTTTACTGTCCTCGCAATCTCTGCACCATGGAGGTAGGAAGGAAGAATCTTACCTCCATGCTTGGCACCGGGGCATAAAAATATTGAACATGGAGCTCGTACAGTTGGAACTGTTACTCTGGAGTGAGCTCGTAGGACCCTCGGAGTGACGTAAATCCTGAGCTGAGGAAACTACTCAAAAGGAGTGGCGGACCCTCAGAACTTGCTGTTGTAATTCCTCCAATGTGGGTTAGCTCACGTAGTATACTGGCAGGCAACATTTCTGACGACCAGTCAGATCTCCAGGCTTTCATGTGCTCGCCAGCGTGGTCTTAAGCCATCAGGAGTGATGACCCCGACTGGTCGGATTTTAGCGATGGAAAATTTTCTTTAAAATTTGTTTCGGGATCAGGGACGATACCTCATAACAAGGAAGGAAACAAGGACAGTGAAGCGAGATGAAGTTCTGACGTCACAGCTAGTCGTCTCACGAATGTCACTCCTTTCAGCAAGCTCAAGACCCCGTAGTATTCTGTGAGTGACAAATGCGAGCGATTCTTTTCCATTTCTAAGTGTTCTCGTGATATTATTTCATAGGATGCCTCATAAATGTGCTGTAGCCACGTGTCTTGGTAATTACAGGAATAGTCAAAAAGTTGTTATTTTGAGTTTGAACTCAAACTTAAATGGATTAGAAATCTATAGGGTACTTTCACCCTCCTTTCAGCATGCCATCGTGGTATAACGGTAGAACACTCATGGCATATTCGAAAGGTCCAGGTTCGAGTCCTGGCTAGGGCATTTTTCACGTCTCCTGTTTCAAAATAACCTAATAACTCTTCAAATCTACGAGGCAAAAGTGGCTTTCAGCCTACTAAACATATAAAAATAAGTTCAATTTTGTTGCATTTTTCATGTTTTGTGTATTTATCTTTTTTTATTATTATTATTATTATTTTTATTAATACATATGTGATATTTCAGTTTTCCTTATAAGATTCTGACCTATTTATAAGAAGTTTATGGTTAACAGATTTTAATCTCGCCGGTTTTAATCATTTCAAAGAAATATTTTCCTTCAAAGCGAAAAATTTTAATCATGAAAATTCTAATATCAACTTTATCTAATTCCTCATTTGGACAAAGGTAAATATGAATGAAATAAACTTTCATATAACAGAAAGATTTCTAGATTTAATAATTACATAAAAGACAATAATTTGTAAATACTTTCTAGTATATTGCGCTGGCAGATTTCTTGATTATTCCAAAGTCGTCATAATTTAAGTTAATTTTAAAAATACCTCGTTTTACAGGTCTGCGAATTGCATTTTCAAGCGAATTATGAGAAAATGAAATGGTTGATGAAAAATCAGCAATTCTGATTATAGCTCAAATTTATCGGACACGTTTGAAAAAGATCTGTTCCTTCTCAATTTCCTGATGGCCCATCCTACATGCCATCAAATTCTACTCCAAGAATGCCACAAGAAAAAAAAAAAGCTCGTCTAAACGAGAAATACGTGGAGAAAGAAATACAGGAAAGTTTAAAAACAAAAGAAGAGTACAATGATAATCGATCACTTGAAAACTTGAGGGAATGCAATATATGCTAGAACGCTAAATTTTAAAAACATTTTGGACG
Source organism: Stegodyphus mimosarum (assembly GCA_000611955.2). Classification (NCBI taxonomy): domain Eukaryota; kingdom Metazoa; phylum Arthropoda; class Arachnida; order Araneae; family Eresidae; genus Stegodyphus; species Stegodyphus mimosarum. The sequence continues at coordinate 50,914 of KK120285.1, forward strand.
ACTCTGCATATTGATAACACTATTATGTAAACTGATGTTTTAAGTGACTTAGCTCCAGAAATTCTGAAATCAGTAGCAGTAAATGGAGATTTAACTATATCCATTAATATTAAAAATACAACTGTAACATATATTGGTAAATTTGTTTTCCCGTTAACAATTAGTAATATAAATATATTGTAGAAGTGTTAAAGGAAGTTAAAAGCTGTTTCGTAACTTTCAAAATGGAGAACATATTCAGAATTGTATACAAGTTGTGGATGATAAGCTTCCAAAATTGAAAATCGTATTATCTAAAAAAGAATCTGAACTAAACTTCCTTTCAGTGCAAATTAAATAAAATTTATATGAACAAAGAGAAATATCGATATACTCCAGATGTACTTATTTTTTGTAGTTTGTTTAACTTGATCTCACCATATGCATGTAAAGTTTTGCGTTACTCGGGTTATATTGTTAATACTCGCCCTCGTACTATTCTTAGCATTTGTTCAAATTTCTCTGTTAATTGAAATAATGCAATTTATACTGATAAGATTATTCATTTGATTCATTTGATGATTTGTATATATATATATATATATATTACTTCAAACAGTTGTTGCTTTTATACTATGAAATGGCTGTTAATTAATAGTTTCAAATTGTGTTAAAATGTTTTTTCTTGATCATTTTAATGTATCTTAAAGTGATGAGAAATTCACTTGAAAAGGCCGGATTTATTGCTTCAAAACTATGTATAATGTGTTTAAAAAGCTATCGCTTACATGTTATAACCAGGGTGTTATTTTGTTTTTCTGAATATTTGTTTAAAACTGAAAATAAAAAAATATTATTTTTCATTTGTGAAGCTTTAAATTCAGGTATACGATTAACATCTTTACAATTAAGCATACATATGCGACTAACATTATTTGTTTTAAGGATTTAAATAATAATTTTAAATTGCACTACAAGGTATTTCTTCCGCCTTCTTAGCATGCCTTCGTGGTGTAACGGTCAACACACTCGGTGCGTATTCGAGAGATCCGAGGTTCGAGTTCCGGCGAAAGCATTGCTCATTTTTCATGTCAAAATAACCTAATGTTTGTACAACACATTTGAATTATTTGCTAAACAAGTCTCTAATATACTAATTTGTTCGAAGCTTGCAATATATATAGCACATAATAATTCAAATTTGGTGCATTTTTATACTATTTACTTTTAAAGACAAATTACTGAGTTAAAGTAAAATGAAATGATAAATAGTGTTTTGTATACAAAAAATCTGGAAAATCTTTCTCTATCTGAATATTAGAAAAGTATAAAAAAAATCTTGCCTTCTCTCAGTATCGACCGAGACGACTAGTCGTAACGTTGCATTACAGTATCCTGTTTTTAGTCTGTTAGTTGGCATTGACTGGGACCCCCAATGTGCGGTACGATTCGCATGCTTCTAGCCTCTCTGGATTCGCTGAAACTGGTAGTTCGTCCGGGTCTCGAAACTCGGCGAACGGGCTGGCTGCATGGGCGTTTTCGTGGTTTTCCTCATGTGTAACGAAACAGTTTCCCTTTAAATACCCTCCAAGAAGGCATCCCTTTCTTTAGGCTAATAGCCTAAAGATTAATTAACCTCTATGGGGACTTTTTATTGGTGAATCATCTCCAGCCTGATATATACAACTGGGACCAGTCCGTGCAGTGCTTGATATTAGGTAGCGGAGCACATATCACATTAGAATTACAGTCCTGCGTTACTTCAAAAGAACCTTATTATTTCGAAAGAATTATGGCTCTGTGTTCACACGAATTGTCGTCAGCAGTTTTTTCCCCTTTCTTTTACTGTGGCCTTAAAGAGAAAAGGTCTATGCAAACAATCCGCATATACCTGAGGACTTAAAGAGGAAAACTACGACTGTGGTTAACATCAGTATACAGGTCTTTCATGAAGTGGGGCCTCAATCAAACATAGTAGAAAGAGCATGTGAATTCATTACTGAACAGAGCTGCCATTTGGAGTATATGTTGCAAAGACATAATTTGATATTGCATTTGTACAATTCAAAACCACTAGCATTAATAATATAAGTATTGTGTGTTTTGCAGTTTGAGCATTAAACCAACAAATTCTACTTGCTTACTGTGACTTGCGCAACTTCTCGGTGACCTGTATTTCCCACGAAGAGTTATATTTCCTCCCATGTAAATCCCATATATTGCATAACGTATAAATATTTATAATGACAAATATTTACGATAATTTTCTCCAACAAAATAATGTTTACTTGAAAAGCTTTAAGATCACGTAGATATCTAAATGCGTGATTAATATACAGATGTGGAAGCTTTTTATCCCGAAAGAGGTTTAGTTTGTTAGTTACAGTGTTTCCCAAACTGTGTTACTTGGAACACTGGTGTTCCGTAAACAGTCACTAAGTGTTCCGCGAAATATTGTGAAACTGACGTTGGAGAACGACGAAACATTGTCTATTTGTACGCATTTAACCCAATTATAAAAATTCTAAAAGAAATAAAATGGCGTAAATCGAGCGCGCAATAAATTTAATAATGAAGCTCGACACCAGATGGTTTAACTTGCCAACGAAATGACTGTTACTTCTTCAACTCTGGGTCAAAAGTAAACCAGTGTTTCTTTGTCACTTTAAATTTTAAGTGATGTTAATTTTCTTAGGTCTTTTTCCTCTTTTTTTTATCTTCTTTTTTTAAAATGGAAAATAAATGTAAATTTTTGTCTAATGAATAAGTGTAATACTTTTATATCATTAAAAATGCTTTTAAAAGATGAATATTGCAATTTTCACTTTAATCAAATTTTACTTGTTATTTTACGATCACTTTTCTGCCTCTTAAAAGCCTTTAAATTTCGCCTGAAATTTGACTCGTTTTTTTGTTAGCTAAGATTGAAAGGATCAACCACTGGTCTTGTTTGGACATTTCCCAACATCGATTGTTAATTTTGCCATCAATTTTCATTCACACACTGATTTACAAGTAAATTAACTACAAAAATTTAAATTTACATATATATATATATATTTATATTTAGATGTACACTGTTTATGCACAATGTTAAATATATAGTGATAAATTTGCATTTAAAAAAATATTATTTTTAAAAATAAATGTAAATATTTATTAAAAATTAAGCATAATAATGTATTTTTTTTTCAATAAAAGGATAGCATTACTATAAATTACTCATTAAAGTTCAAATATATATAATCCTTTTGAGAATTTTGTTACTAGACTTTTCTACCCAACTTTATTTCTTTTTTTCTATTTTTTACTGCCTCTTTTTTAACCGACATTCTTAATTATTTTTATAAAAAATTATTCAAAATAAAAATAGCCTATTGTACTTTTTTCTTAACGCCGGTTTTCCTTTGTATCCATTTTAGTTCTTAAATGTGGAGTCTTGGTTAAAAACGGGAATTTTGAAGGGAAAAGAAGCAAGTGTTTCTTCAAATACATCTGCGACTGGGGAAAAAAATGCGGTTTCATCCAAAAAGCAGGTGTCGTCGAAAAGGGCTCCAAAACACTTTTTAAAGAATATTTTAGAGGGTTTTTTGAGTTTTTTTTAATTGGAGCATGTACGCAATTTCTTAGCATGGTAATTTAAAAAAAGATTTTTTTTTAAATTTTACCGTGTTACATAATATTGCAATCCTTCATGAGATTTTAAAACTTTAACATCTAAAAATATATAGATCCGAAATTTTCAAAAGTTATAAAACAAACTCTTCACTCTCTTTTAAAACAAGGATGGTTAAAAAATATTAGTGAGTCATTCTTTTTTTAACTTTATTTTAAACTAGAAACATTTTTATAATCTTTATTTTTTGGGGGTAGGGGGCTATCTGTCGCTGAGTTTATGGAATTTGTTGCTACGCTTAAGTTTTGCCTTCGTTTTCTTAAACTCTTTCCTGATAAACTGTCCAGCTCAAATTTTGCACACACACTTAATTTAACTAGCTTTGTTTTTCCCCTTCACCTTTCTACACAGTTAAAACTCCGTTCCTAAATTTTAATTGTTACTACTTAATTTATACTCCTTACTTAATCATTAATTCTAGTTAACTTTAGTGAATCACTTGCATCAGACTGTCTTGTAATTTCACTCTAATTTGGACTGCAGCTTTTAGTCCAAATAAGGTATATTTGTTTTTTCTCTATTGCATCCAATTGTTTATTTTATTCACATAATAGTAGCGGCAGTAGTACTATAAAATATTTACATAGTTATGAAACCTAGTGTCACTTTCCTAAACGTCACTAAGGACTGCCTTTTTCTTACGGATTGAGAATACAAATATCAGTCAAGATTATAATAATTAACATAAGTAAAACAAAAAGTATCATTATAAAATGGTATAACACCAAAATAAACCAAAAATAATTTTTAAAAAGAAAATGGCCGCCAAAACGGTTTTAGAATTAAAAATACGTATAAAATGTGGCGATTGCATTGAATTAAATAAAAAAGGAAGAACAGTTAAGGAGTAATAGTGAGTTAGGAAGGAAAAGTAAAAAAATACGCTTGGGAAAGATGTTGACTAACCTTTTTTTTTTTTTTATTTGGAAGAAATAAAATTGACAGACAGTCAAACAACATGCAAGAAATTCACATTTCTGATCGCTTGAAAGGAACAAGAATGCTAAACATTTTTATTCACATAGATTATTAAAATTTTAAGTCCTTTATTCCAGAACCATTTCCAAATAAAAAATTATAGTTTACAAAAGGTAACAAAACGATTCAAAAGTGCCCTCACTGAAAATGAAAAAACAAGCAAGCAGTTAGCTTTCCTATTTACTGATGTTTTACTTATTTTATGTTATCTTCATTTTATTTATTAAAGGTAAACGAATAATTTGATTGATTATTTGAATATGATAAAGCACAGGAGGGCTTACTGCCTGAGGAGAGAGACGCTTTCGGAAGGAATTTCTGACGTTAAATGGGTCATATTTACGGCACACATGGAACAAGAGAGATATTATTGTACTTTAAAGACAGAGATAAAAAGAAACTTGAATAAATATAAAGTGCTATTTATTCATTTAATTATTTCTGCAACATAAAGATAAAATTTTACTAAGAAGCTCCATAGTGATCATTATTCTTCCTTCCCCCAGTTTAGAAGAAAACTATTAAACTAATTTTCTCAAAATTTCTTGAAAAAGTAAGGGAACCTTAACACAAACGAAGCTGTTGGGTGGTTTTAGGGTGAAATACTGGAATTACCTCATTTACATTACAGTAAGATAACAAGAGGAACGTATCGTGGGAAAGTAAACAATAAAAAAGAGAGACTCTACACATTATAGCTTAAGAAGTTCAAAGGTCCCAGTGCCAAGCAGACAGAATTTGTGGTAGCCATTGCCCTTGAATATTCTAGACAGTTGTTTTTTTTTTCCTTCTGTCTCTCTCTCAGCATCTCTTTTTCGGCCCGGACAAGAAATAAATGTCCGTAAAAAGAGAAGTCGCGAAATATGGCGTAAGGCAGCTGTTCGGTGCACGCGAAATCTTACTACGATGGACAGATAGACAGCGGATGGACATCCTGGAATTGAGATGTTAAAAAGTTACGGAAGCTAGAAGAGAAATGTGTGATGGGGTTTAGTGCGTATTGTTAGAGCTCAGCCTCATAGAAAAAATGGCTATATATTAGGAATATAAAGTAAGGATGGAAGAAAAGAAAGATTAACAAAAAAGGCCGAAAAAATATTTTAAGTTCAATGTCCATGTTATGTAGTACCATGAAGCTGTAAATCAGTTTTATGAAATTATGTTTGGTTTTTAATCTCTGTTGCGTCACGTTATTAAAATAATAATATATTTTTGCCCGATTTTGCTATAAATTTAACTTCTCCTTAATAAATGGCTTATTTCCTTCTTGATTATCAGCTGTTTGTTTCAGACAGATGTTATAAAATTAACAGTATGATTTAACGGTGCCTTTGACTCCTGTAATAAAGCTCACTCACCAGCAATGAGAGCATAATCCTTCAAAATTATAATTGGATTTTTAAAGAAGTTAATAGCAGTTTTTGAGGGGTTTTCAGCAAATGACATGTATAAGTGTCATTTAGGATATTACAGTTTCTATTAAAGTCAGCAAATACTTTAATATATCCTCAAAATGAAAAAAGAAATTCCTTTGAAACCTGAATGAAGTTGGAGAAAGCCTTGCTGTTTTAATCTAAAAGCATTAGTGCATTAGTTTTTAAGGAAATAATATAATTATACATATTTCCTTAATTATGATGCTAGAATAAGCTACGACTAATAAACTCTAAAAATATTACCTCAACCGAAATTTAAAATAAAGCTGTAGAAGCTGACGGCCTTTCTCCACATTTCCAGGCCCACCAGCGGCTGAGCGGTTAAAGTCTCCGAGCAATGGTAGTTTCAACTTGGGTTCGATTCCAGGCGAAAGGGCTGGTTCCATGGGCGTTTTCGTGATTTTCCCTATGTGTAACTGTATACGAGCCAGTTTCCCTTAGAAAGTCCTCCACGAAGGCATCCCTATCCTTAGGCAGATAACCCTGAAGTGCTTTGCCATAATCAAAATAAACCAAACAAAATAATGGAAAACAATAGACGTTTTGTTTTTATCCCCAAAGGAACTATGTTCAAAAAGAAACACTGAGTTTTGCGTACTTATCTACGGAAATAAAATTGGCAAAATCTAGTAGTATACTAGTAACATCCCGAAAATAACATAAAAATTAAAGTCTACTGGAAAAAAAATATATACATATAACTTGTTTGCGAGAGTCACAATTTTTGCTGCTCCATCACACACCTAAATTCCTAAATTTCAACAACCGTCTGAATCTATCGCTCTGAGCCGCACATTTAATGAAACTGGTTGGACATATTCACGCGATATTCTCTTCTCTGTCTCTGAACCTGTCTTAATTAAGCTGGATCACAGTCTTACAAATCAAGGCTTCTAATTCCTCTGTTTAATTAATTACAATCTCTCACCTTAATCCTCCGAACTCATAATTTTGTCAGTTATGCAACATCGGGGATTAGCTAAAAATAAATAAATAAACACCGATAGGTTCTCCCTCTTTGTTACCGCAGACGATAACTGCAATAAGCAGGACATGTCCTGAAAGATACGATATAAGTTATATGAACTGACTTATTAACTTTAGGCTTACTTCAGTATAGTATTTTGTGAGATAAGTAGTTTGCGGACAGCTCCATTGCCAAGTAAATGATTCTTTTTTTTTCTTGCCCTTTAGCGATCGATTTGTAGAAAAGTGTCATAGGCTAAGTATTCGCGAACATGAAGGTGAAACTAGAGCAAAACGTTCTCGATCGACTTGTTTAATTCCAAAGTTATGGAATTTCAAGCTGTTATATAGCCCAGTTACGTTCATCGGATTATCAAATATGCCGGATAATCAGACTAAAATCGCGTAATGCTGCAAAATGATTTTTTTCGCATTATTAAATGTATCGAGAAATGAAATGAAAAAATTACATACTGTTATTCTGGAAATTTATTCCATAAGTAAAACTTAAAAGCAGACCTGGGACAAGGTTGTGGCACTTGAATCATGTGAATAACCAGAAGAGGTGACAAATTAAGTACGAAAAATCAGAAATTTCGCTTAAAAATTATGGTTCTTAACGTTTAATTTTGAATCACATTCAGATGTATTAAAGTATATTTAAAATAACATAATTTTATCAACAATATTTATAGTAATTTAAAAGAATTATAGTATTGCTTTTATTCTGTGTTCTACATGGCAAACTGTTTTGATACCCGTTTATCTTTCTTCTTATTTCGTTTTCTGTGAGGATGGCTGCTCGCAGTTTAATTTTTAACGCATCATAGTTTCACCATAACACACAGTAAAGTTACTTAAAATAGAACTGATTTATTTTATTACCGCAATCAGGTTTCTTTCACGTAGGAATTTTAATGGCATCGCTTTCATTACTTTTAAACGACTCAGCTGAATTAAAAGATGAATTAAAAGCATTGATTTATTTTGCTGAGGTTTACAGGCGCTATAGTAAGTACTGTTTTCTAGCAAACGCCATAACAGCTCTCATGTCGCCATAACAAATTTCCCGCCCTAAGTAAGGCCAACTACGCAGCTGCCAACAGTTTTTTGCAGCAAACGTAACACAAAATGGCCCACATCGGAAGACTAAACAATAATGTTTGAAAATTGTACTTATATTATCAGTATTTCACTTCTTCTTTTTTATTTTTTTATTTTTTATTTTTTTGTAAAATTAACGGTTGAATGAGACATGTGGTTCTAGATTTTGTCTTGCGATTTTTTCCTTATGTACTAATTTGTATCGGAACTGTACAGAGTTTTATTAGTTATTTCTGGACGTCTTACAAGGCGGATTATAATATCGACCCATCTGCTTATTTCATTCTTTGTCAACACTGAACAGTAAACATATATAAAATAAGACATAACTTGTCTTTTCCGAGTTCTTTTATTGCTTATAATAAATGAAATAATAAACTGAAGTGTTGAGTTTCAAAGAAATAAAAAGAAGATTTAGCTTTCTGAACTTTTTGTGAAAGATTTAAAACATTCCTTTCTGGTTAATTCTAAGACAACTGATATTGATATACAACAGCGTGTTTTAAAAAGTTTTATTTTGTTCCGTTGATTCTGAAGTAATTATCATTAAGAAAGACATGTTTCGTTCTAAAGAAATTTTTCGGAAAGGTTGAAATATGAAGAACAGTAAAGCAATTAATTTAAAGATTTAAAAAACGGAAGTTCAAAATCAATTGCACAAAACGGGGTGAACTTGTTTATTTATTCGAATAAAAATTAGATCATATTCGAGAAATTTAAAACAAACTGAAGCCTTCCGAGGCCATGTATTCAGAAAAACATTCTGAAGTCCCCTGAGTTAACTGATGAGGAGAAAAAATAAAAATTAAATTAAATATTATTAATTTTGAAATTGTGCTTGTACTGTAGAAATATGAGAAAAATGGTAACCTACAAAATATCATCTATTCCCGATTCAGTAGCCATATTTCAATCAGATTTAGCTGGCATATAAAGTTCTGTCAAACTCAAATAAGTCTTTCTTACCCACATTTGATTAATAACAGGTGTACTAATATAAAGGACTGATTCATAGGGATTCATCAATTATAGTGAAGTACAAGAGGCTGCTTGCTTTAGGAGGGATTGCTTTCACGGATGGAACTGTTTCGTAGTTAAGTTACGCATGGAACCAAACCATCGCCATGTAGTGCCTTCGTTTTTGAAGTGTTGAATCGTTTATTTTCATAATACGTACCTTTCAATTATTTATTGTAAACAATAAGAGCCCTAATTCAAACAAATGAAATATCCTACGCAGCTCAGTGCCAATCACTCTATACATCCTTTCATATCATCATTCTGTTCTAAGCATATTTTTCTCAGTCTCGATAAAAACTAACAGCTTTATCTCTTTAGGAATTTAGAACATCCTCCGACCCGGGACGAAGCCCCTTATCATAAATTCAAAAGCTTACAATAAAATAGTACATCTCACAGTCTTACAAAATTTTGTAGCATACAATATAACACGAATGGATTGCATTTAAAGCACATTTTCATCGTACTAGCTACTACTGTACATTTTATTTTACTAACTACTGCAATCTTAATGTAAATAGAAAACACACAATTATTTTCAGACTAATTAACATAAGTAGCAAATTTCAATTTTAGGAAGAAATATTAACCACATACCTGAAATTCTTAAAACAATCATTCGTCAACCTTTCGAACTTTGAAATGATATAACATTTGGATAGGTTTTTTTTATCACACTTGACGAAGTTTTCATCGTGACACTTCTTACCTTGTTATCACGGCCTCTAATGCAGCTCCATCACCTTTCCCAACTTCCACAGCTTTTGAAGTAGTCTCTGTCATCCCCTATCAAAACTACATCATTTATATTCAAATAAGGGGGTATATTAACCGATTTGGCACAATCATCAGCTTTTAACAAGAGAAGATGCTCTCTTTCCCATCGTCTTAAAAAAAACATTAAAAATTAAAAAAATTTCCCGATACAAATAGCTCTCAATTAAAACCCCTTTGTTACTTGCAATATTTTCTTTAATATGACCAGCCTGGTGCAGTAAGGATGTTAGCCGTTTTCCAGTTAGAAATGAGTAGGAATGAAAATTAATGGCTCTGATAGATCATTGTAAACGTAAGTAACTGGCCGAGAGTTTAGAATAGATTCCGTTTCTATCAAAATGGTTTGTAATTCTTCAAAAGAAACTAAGGCCTTTCCCAATACTTTTCTCAAAATAAATTTTGGCATTTTCACCTTTCTCTGTCAGTATCCACCCCACCAAGCTACTCTTTCGAACAATAAAATGCCACGTTATTATTTTTATACCAAAATAATTTTGTACTGATGGATATTTGCATATAACGTCTTCAGTTCTACATCTGCATCTTTAAAAGTTTTAGCACTATCAGAGTTCACAGTTAGGAAACATCGCTTCGCCGCTTCTTAGTACAAAGCGACGAAACTCCAGAAGAAAATGCTCAGTTCTTAGGCTAGAAACAATTTCAAGAGGCATAACTGCACAACTAAAGAAGCAGATATAAACCTTGTCTCCATTTTTCGTAAACAAAGGTCCATCAAAGTCAATTCTTGTGATTTCAAAAGGATTCGCTTCTTGAATTATGTCCGCTGATAACGGAGCAACTACTTGAGAACCTTTTTAGCCTTTCCTATTTGTTTTAAAATTTCCTGCTAACTAAACAGTTGTTCAAGTGCGATTTTATAGCTTATCTGCCTCAGATGATCCAATAATTTTCTCGAGTTTGAATGAGTGTATTTCAAGCATCAGCATGAAGCAAGCTTTCATGTTCTGCTTTAATCAACAGTTCAGCCAATGTAGATTTCCTGGGAACAATCCATGGATGCTTTTCTTGAAACTACAAATCAGAATGTTGTACTCTATCACCAAGGCATGTGAGTCTTTCTGCTGTTAAGATCGGATTAAGACTATACTATTTGGAATTGGAACTGATTTCCCCCTTTTTTTTGTCAATTTAATATAATCCTTTTCAAACTCATTTCGCTGTGTAAAACGAATATAATAACGTTCATCGCATGCAAGTTTTTCTGCAGTTAAGGTCCACAAGCAAATGTCACTGAAAGCAACGCGAATCGTAAATAGTAAGACAATCCCTGCGGAAATCAGGTTTCCTAAGTTCTAACCATGCCAAAGTCATTTTCTTCAGTAGAGCTAGACGACGTTTTGAAATTATAAAACTTGTCGTATATTTGATAAGTTTAAATATTGAAATATGAGACCGCACCATAAGCCTTTGGGGTGTCCACCGAAAACATCGCGGACGAAAATGTAGCGGAGAAAACAACGCAAAGCGAAAACGTCGTGGTACAAAACATAGTGGGAGAAAAGAAAGCAAAAAAAAACATCGCAGCTCTAGAGCATCGTGGTACAAAATATCGTGGTTGAAAATAAAGCTTCACAGATATATGGTTTACACAAGTCTTACCATAATCATAATTTCCACGATTGTCTGATCTCATTTCCTTACCTTAGATCACAAACCCAAACAAACTGTCCGTAATAACTTGTAGAGACATTGGGTATTTTTTTAAAGCAAAAGAAATGAAAAATGAACAATACCCTCACTGGGAATGGAACCACGGCCCTTTCGGTTACGCTTCGAGCGTGCTGACTACTACATCACGAAGGCATGCGAAGAAGGCGAGAGAAACACCTTATATACTCCCCTTTTAAAGGGCGACTGGGGATTAGGGGACCCAATAGCCAAATCCTGGTGGTAGAGAATCATCATCCACCACCTTTTTAGTTCGGGCGCCACTGTAAAGACATTAGGTATTTTTTGAAAGCAGGAGAGATGAAAAATGAGCAATATCCTCCCCGGGACTCGAACCAAGGGCCTCTTGAATACGCGCCGAGTATGCTGACTTCTACACCACAACGACATGCGAAGAAGGCGGGAGAAATGCCTTATAAACTAATCTTTTCTGTAATCTAATGTTTCTTTCATGTAAAATTTTCCAAATGTAATATGTGCCGATCAAAACTTGTATCTCTTTCGAATTTCTAATATCGTCCAGTTCTATTCCCTTATTTATAGCTACGTTTCTAATCCATTTTAAAGAAATTTCTACATGCTCAATCGTAATTGCGTCAATTACCACAGCTTCTACGCTAAGTTTTTACTAGGGTTGATTCTATTCTGCAAATCAAATTGAATTATATTACAAAGCTCTTTATATTTAAGTTGGTTGCCATACCCATATATATAGAACTAACCTTCAATACTAGTAAGTCAGCAGTTTCTCTTTGTTATAAACATTCTGTTACACCCGCTATCTATTAACCCGCTGACGTTGCGTTTTCGCAACATTAGTCAGAACATTTTTTTTTTTCCTTTCTTTCTTTCTTTTCTTTTTTGTTGTTGTTGTTGTTGTTGTCTTCTGTATAGTGTTTTTTTCGTTAAGATTTTTGTATATGGTAAGTAAAACTTTATAATTTTTTTTTTTGCAAAACAATTGCTTCTCTCACATAAAAATTTTTATAAAAATTAATGATCGTTTTTGCACTTTTTTGGAAATCTTTTTGTTTTAATTTTGAATAGACCTCATAGAATACACAACTAATCAAATACTTTTATGAAGACAGGCTATTCTTCTACAAACATTAAGACTGTGCAATGGCGTCAAAAGGTAAGGTTATTATCTTATCTCTGTTGGTACAAATACGCAGTTTTTAAAATGTTGTGAAAACGCAACGTCAGTTCAAAGCAGTACTTTATGTCTATAGAGAATGGTATTTTGTTTTTAGCGAATATCCAAGACAATGATTTTGAACGTTGAATGAAGCATTATAATTTATGAAGGAGTATGATGTTTAAAAACTTTCATCAGATGATTATGGTCGAGATGAAATAGATTTAGTATTTTCCCAGAAGACATTGCGACGAATAAGGAATGCATTGCAGCTGATGTGTTAGGGGATACTTTACCAGTGTCGGAAGATGCATTAGGTGAGATAGAGATTCGTTCATCTAAAAAATGCAAAAATGTAGCGAATTCATCAAAATATGATTAAATAAAATTCTGAATGATCTTAAAAAAAAGAAAAAAAATATTTGAAAAATTATTTTCCTGTACACTCAGTGATGCCTGTCGACAGAGGAGCCATTAGTATGCGCAGCAGTGACACTTTACACCAATACTAAGCAAAACGTGTATTTAGCTGATAGAAGTGTTGAATAAAACCGAAAAACTGGCTAAGATACGTCCTTAATTAAATATTTGAAATGCCAATTTCATTCAGCGTGAGGTTTCTTTCAACACATTTTTCCATAGATGAGTAAATGATATCTTTGTTTGGTAGACATTCATGCAAAATGTTTCTCAGAGGAAAACCCATTTGTTTGGTATTTTGTGCTCCTCCAAAGAGCATAGAGTTCCTCACTCTTATTCTACTAAAGTATATGTCGAGGAACCTAGTGAACCTACTCTTTATTTCGCTCAAAATAACATGAACAGATGGCCCCTTATTCGGGCTTACAACAAAGCCTCCAGTCGGGATTGAAACCAAAATAAGAACTAACTATAACTAACTAAGAAACTTAGCCGGAGCTAACACAAATTTTAACATCTTCGGCCCTTAATTTAAACTAGCCGGCGAATATCAAAAACAACGTAATATACGGCTGAGCGTAACAGCTTCTAGAGAGACTTAGCCCAAAGGCAAACACACGCTACTCATGATTCCTAGCTCTTTCTCTCGAAGCAAGTAGAATCTTCCTTAAATACTACTTCTTACTTATTTGCATTCAACGCAATTCTAAAAATCTCATTCTGGTAGGGAGTTGTAAGTTGAAACAAGAAATTAAAAGTAAAATTAAAATATACCTTACAGGAGTACTTATAGCATTTTGATATATATTGTGGATAATCTCCAAAAACTTTGACTGATCTTGGAGGAAATTTTATAATAGATCCTTTAAGTATGGTGGAAGTTCCTTCATATCATTAAGCCTATTTCGACAACATTTTTATGTCCCACATATTGTTGTCCGAATTGGAGGAGCTGAAATTTCATGCGGCTGGAGCAATTCTTCAGTACAGATTAGGGAATTATATTATTATTATATCTGTAAACAAAAACAAAATGGGAAAAGAAGAACGTGGACCATATGACAAGACATACGATAAACAGCATGATATAGCCGTAATTAAATGGAACGACCACTCCGTCATAAGTATGGCACACACTTTGATAAAATTCATCCACGGTACTCAAGAAAAGAAATAAATGTGAATTCGGATCATCGGAAATTACAACAAATATATGGATGGCCTGAACCTTCTGAACAATTTTATTGCGATATATATAGAGTGCAAATAAAAAGTAAGAAAGATGGTGGCATGTTTTTTACGAAGTTTATTGATGTAGCTAAATCAAATGCACGGAAACTTATAAGGTGTATCTCCCGCCTTCGTAGTGTAATGGTCTGCACACTCGGCGCGTATTCGGGAGGCCCGAAGTTCGAGTCCCGGCGAGAGCATTGATCATTTTCATTTTTCATGTCTTCTACTTAAAAAAAAAAAAAAAAAAAAAGCTAATGACTCTGCAGTGGCGCCCGAACTAAACAAGGTGGTGGATGATGATTCTTCACCATCGGGATTTGGCGACTGGGTCCCCTAACCCCCAGTCGCCCTTTAAAAGGGGGACTATATAAGCTATTTCTGCCGCGTTCTTCGCATGCCTTCGTGATGTAAGGGCCAGCACACTCGGCGCTTATTCGAGAGGTCCGAGGTTCGAGTCCGGACATTGTTCATTTTTGATTCCTCATTTCATCCTGCTTCAAAAATCCTAACGTCTCTACAAACTTTATAAGATTGTTGCAAAGCTCTAAATTTCTGTGTTAGATTTTTTAAAGAAGTGTGCTGCTCTGGCATTGCTGAAAACAAGGGAAGAATATTCTGAAAATTCGGAGCCTTCAACTTTACACGCTAATTGTGTTGGCTGACCATCTTTGTTTCAGAATTTAACCTTGAGAGAAACGAGAAAGTATACAAAAATCACGTTATCGAGAAAAGATTAACAAACAAATTCAAAAAATGCGAAGTTTGTGGTAGTTAAACGATAAGTTTTTATAATAAATGCTATGTGCCTTTGTAGAGCAGATGTTTCAAAGATTTCCATGTATCCCAAAAGTAATCGGTTTAAATAATCGGTGCAAATGGTAACTACGAGTATGCGACATGGTAAAACCTAGAAAACCCGTGTAAGTTTCAACGGTATTTTAAGCAAATAATGTGTAAGGGCATTTTTCTGAACCTCCGGACGTTAGTACTATTTGCTCTCAAAGTGAGTATAATTTTATTTAACTATATGTTTCGTAATCTTAGCCGCAGGCAGTATGGCGGCCATAATAAGTCTTGACGTCACGTTGTTGACATTTCCTTGGATTCATTTTTATGACTTCGTGCTTACTCCATCCATTCTAACTTCATTGATTTGATTCGACAGAATTTTGTCGGGGTTTAGCCTTACCGTTAACTTATCTAAACACCGCCTACTTAGTTAAGTAATTGTGAGCATTTTTTTTTTATAGATTTTACACAGCTGTCTCTTTTCCAGCAAAATTTTGAGGTATGTGTATACTTAAGACAAATGTTACATCGTCCCTATGTTTTTAGCGAATTTCTTTTTTCAGTTAATCACAAAGGACATTTCTGAGTTACGTGAGATTTATCCGAATAAAAACTCATTCGTTTCCTCCCGAAAACACATTTTTACACGATTTCGGGAGGGGACACCTGAGGTCCTGGATATATGCTTCTAAAATAGGGTATAACCCTATCTGCAACCACAATGATCCCATTACTGTTATTTTTTAATAAACGATGCAAAATTTATAGCAAAATAAATACCCTGCATTTTTGACAAAATTGTCTTCACCGAAATTAGGAGTACCCCGAAAATAAAGTAGAGTCGCGAAAAATTGCGTTCGATTGAACGGGATCTCCATAGAAAAACGTTTTGAGAAACAGTGCATTTGGATACACCTGCCATAACAGCACAGAGGGGAAAAAAAGAAAAGAAATTTATGACAGCTGGGACCGAAGCTAAGAAAACTGTTATGTTTTTATTAGCTACGACGTGCCACTTAATATACAAACATTCATTGATGAATGAATGGCCTTGGCACTTATCATTTCGCTTTTTTCGTCGCTGTTCCCCCAACCAATGCACTCAAGACGGTGACGGGGTTATTACAGGCAGCAATTAAAGAAGGCGCAGCAAAAAGCTGTCAATTTCTACACTCAAATTTTCAACTAACTACAAGGATATTTTTCTCTCATTACTCTAAATTACTGAAGATGCTTCATATTTCTTCCCGTCAGAGAACGTGCAATAAGCGTGCAAATTCATACAAGTTAATTAAATGATTGATTAACCAACGAATATGTTATTTAAAAGTTATATTATTGCACTTGAATATTAGCATTTAAAAAGTGTTTTAATATTTTTATTTTCTTTTAATATAAATATTATCTTCATTTATAATGTCAAATTGTTCAAACTGAAATTTAAAAAAGCAGATCGATACGCACAAGGATAAGTTTAAATATGATAATCTACGAGGACATCTTTAAATATGATAATTCTTTTAACTTTCTAACACGATCTTTTTATTTTGGAATTCTTGAGCTTTTGGCGTCTCGAATCTGTTATTAAATAGGTAATTTATTACTGCATGAAGAAAACAAGCACAATTTGCGTTAAAGAGCTGATCAGCTAATCTCTGATTTCTCGTTTTATGACACATAGGAAAAACTACGAAAACATTTCTAAAGGCAAACCATTCTAAAGCCAATCCTATCTCTGAAAGCCGTCCATCTCTGAAGCCGCCCACAGTTATTATCGTGTGAAAACGCATACAATATTTTAAAATAGAAACAGTATACTACTGGCAAAGATTTCAAAATTACAAAACATTGTTTTGAATGCTGGTGTAAACGACAATATTGAAATATTTATAGTTACGCAAATGGATGAATAGAAACCAGAAATGGTCAAATTTTCGCTGAAATCTCGAATTTTTATCCTTTGGCGGTTCTTAAGATAAAAGAAATTGAGTAGGGCAATATTTTAAAAAATAATCATAACCTTATTGCAAGAAATAATGCAATTTATAACAGCATTTGAAAAAAAAAGAAGCATATTTTGTTACGAACTTCTAAGGTATTTAAGGCGTAAACATAATTAACATTCCATCAACAATTTTTCTTGGGCACATAATTTTGACGCATTTGAACCAACTGAACAAAATCGAATGGAAAACTGGGGAAAACGGCACATAATTACCTTTATATCTCATAAAATTTATCTAATCTAAAAATGTTACATTACAGCATTTCAGTAATTTTCTACTATCTCTTTTTAACTGTAAATTTTTTCATAGGATAGATTTTTTTCTCCTCATTTAGGCTGCAACGAAGAAAGACTTGAATAATTGCCATCTTATAAAAACTTTCATGTTTGAATTAAAGCTTAAAAAGACGATAATTTTCAGTTTTTTAATGCATTGAACAAGCCTTTTTTTCTCTTCATGGGGCCATAACATGGAAAACAAAATTATTCATTAAAAAAAGTCTTACTTCATACGGACCTGTGGTTGAGTAAAGTGACTATTAGTAATTCGCTCCGAATTCAGTTTCCGGGAGCAGAAGTTTAGACGGTTTTCTCCAGATTAATCAATTTTGTTTCTATTAAGAATATGTTCCACAAAAGCATTCTTTCTCTGACAGATAGTTCTTGAATGTTTTGTCATAAAAAGTAAATATCCTAATCATTTCATATATATGAATCATTAGAATGAATAATTTACATTAAATAATCTAGCAGTCAAAGATATAAAACTAAGCAGTTACACCAAAAACATTACCCTTTAGCTGTGAAAGCCAGAACCTGTAGAAGCAAAGTATATTTCATTTTAACTTTCCTTTTATTCCATTCAAAAGAAATGAGGAGGAGGAAAAAGAGAGAGAGAATTGTTTGAAAAATGAAACAGTGAATGCAACTTACCGTATTATTTGAATAAGTCAGTCCCACTTATGTTTATTTCAGTTTCGATTTCTTCTTCCATTTTCCAGTTTTTATGATAAAAGTAGTTAAAAGCCATTCCCTCCATTACACTTCACAAATCAAACTTCATTTTTCAGCTAAATACAAAATGCGTGGACCAACCGAATTCTTCCCAACTAATTCCCTTGAGCGCGAAGTAACTTGAACTCTCCCGAAACCCCATCTTCTTATATTGAGTTATTTCACCTTTAATTGCAAACAACCTTATTTATTAAAGGGAAAAAGCACGTACGATGGTTCATTTGTAGTAGAAGTTAGGTATTCGCTCCAGGCAAAACATTTGCATGTGACGTTTGTTCCGCTTAATAAGTAGTTCTAATAACCACCATCAGCTAAGGTAATCTTGACTTCTCTTTTACGGAATTAATTTGAGGAGAGAAGATATTATCAGAATGACGCTTAATATTCGTGAAGATGGCGAGTATCTTGAAACCTCTTTGGTAGTGATGAAAAACAGGATATTTAAAATAGTTTAATAAATAGAGGGTTTAGATGAAAGAAGCAAAAATAAGATCTCAAACGAATATCGCAAAAAAGGGTTAAAATTACTCTTGGAGTTTAAAGTAGCCGACACATGATAAAATCAATTAAGAAAGTTTTTTTTTTTTAATGAATTGTGGAAATTTTTTCAAAGTAAGTACAAATATCTAATACGTAATTTTTTCTACTGGTTGGAATAATTTAGAAGATTCTTACCTCAGCTTATTCCGTTAGCGCTAAATTAAAATAAATGTAAGGAAATAATTATTATTATTTTCATTTCATAAGGAACAGAGAACCTGGCGACTGAAAAATTCAAGTTTTCCATGAATATGTCCATTTTAGAAATTACTTAAAAATATGCTCATAACTAACTCTAAAACTAAAAGCTTGTGAAAACAAAACCAACATTAAAATTTTTTTTTCCTTTGGATATTTTCTTACCATCTCCTAAACAAACTCGCAATTGAATTTTCACTGGGAAATGTGAATTCAATCAAGTTAATATTTATATGATCGCAGTTAGAAGTTAAGATTATGTGATTATGGCATAGGCTCGAGGGTTATCTGACCAAGGCGAGGGATGCCTTCGTGGAGGACTTTCTAAGGGAAACTGGCTCGTATACATGTTACACATGGGAAAAAAACACGAAAACGCCCATGCAGCCAACCCGTTCGCGGGTTTCGGCCAGAACTACCAGTGTTCAGCAACTTTATCGCTCGGATGCTCAAATAAGATTAAAATCAAATTCCACTCAATTAAGATACTCTGGTTAAACGATGCTTTTTTTTAATGTTAATTCGAATTTCATGTTTTTTCTTAAAGCAGCCAATGTATTTCAGAAAACTGTTATGAAGGATTTCTTAATGCAAATTAGAAAATTTGGCAAAGAAAATTTTTAGAATCCTCATTACTTTTAGACGGGAAACAACTGCGCATATTTACTTGGTAGTGCTCAATGCAGCGCAGTCACCTAATCCTATAACTTCATATAGGTCGAAATTAGAACACTTATTTTCGTTAATGTCTTTAATGGCACGGATGTTTAATATTTAAATAACGAAAGTCCTATGAGAAATTTTATTTTGAGAAAGCCATATTGTCAATATGCTAAAAAAAAGTAATCGTTTAAAAGCCTGATAAGTAAAATTCTAGCGCAGTTTACCCTTTAATTCGATATGATTAGGGAGCCAACATTGCAAATACACATCTTTTTTGCGTTCTAATAAATTTATGCGTTAAAAGTCCGCAATTGGGCCAAAAGTTTCACCGATAAAATAAGAAGGCTTAACTATATCATATCGTGTGTTCTTATACTAAAATAAATTATAATGGAGGATCTTTTCTAAGAGAGAAAATTGGAAAAAACCCGTCTACACTACTACACACAGTTTTCATCTCTATCATATACTTATGCCATTTTTATACAAGATGAATTATGTAGATGAATATTGTCTAACATTATACAAACTCTGTCGATGTTGCACATATTACTAACACTAAAAATCAGAAAACTTTTACAGCTACCAAAACATGACAAAGCAGCGGAAATATGATTACTTGATATTAGTAACGTAAACGCAATCGACAGCAGTTGTTTCGCAGTAGTCTAACCTAGGCTTTAATAACTTAAGTCTCTTAACCTACTCTTAATAACCTAGTCTTATAATAAGTCTTTTAACCTAGTCTTGAATTATCATAAAGTTTTTATACGCATATAATACCATTGCCTTTGTATTAATTATGTTGTTGATTCAAACAGTGTTAATTTAAAAATACTTATAAGCGGTTAGCGTTTAAATCGCCGAACGCTGGTATTTCGCCCTGAGTTTAAATTCCAGAGAACGTACCCGCTGCTTGGGAGTTTTCGTGATTTTTCGTATGTGTAAATCAATTTCTTGTAAAAAGTTCTCCATAAAGGCATCTCCTCGCCCGGTCGTATTATCTGTGTTCGGCAATTTTTAACCTTCCGAGCTCTAGTGGTTCTCTAGTATTTATGATTAAATACAGTCATATTGCTAACCAGACGAGAAAATGGTTAGTGATTTTGTCTGCCGTACCGAAGGGCCCGAGTTCGAATCTCGGAGATGGCATGGATGCAAATTGTTTGTCTCTTCAGAGGAGGTAACGGTATCCGCCTATTAGGTTCCTCCATAATAAAATAACCACCGCTTCTGAACTTAATAATGGTTAAAGCCTAAAATGGCTAGTGTCCTCTATGAAAATATATATAT
>KK120285.1:79834-114215 GCA_000611955.2 Stegodyphus mimosarum
TGATATATTGTGTTCAAAGCTTTACAAAGACTTCTCTGAAGAAATTTAATTATATGGACTGCAAATTACAAAAACGTTTGGACTGAATTTTTAAAGGACTCTAAAATATTATTTAAACAATTATATGAAGTTAATATTTTGCAATTATATAAGTAATTAGTTTGGTCAAAATTTCAGGATTTGTATGTTTTGGTCAAAATTTCAAAACTGGTATTTTTTCAAATTATTTCTCTTCATGTGCTTTAACGCTTTTCCTTTAAAAAGGCTTCTTTGTCGCTACGCTTTCTTTCTTTGACGGGGGGGGGAATATGTAAGAAAAATAAAGAATATGTCTAAGATTAAATTAACAACGTAAATTTCTCTTCTCAATTCTAAAAATAATAACCTCTCTACGCACTGCGTCATTTCTAGATTGATCCATGCCATATGACTCTTACATAATTCTGATGATGTAAATGGAACTACACTCACGTTTGTGAAAATTGCAACACCATGAAGGTTTTACGCGAGTGAGCTGAAATTTTCAGGAAATGCAAAGTAGCGCATGATATGCAAATGATTAGAATTGCAAATCCGTAGCGCATGCGTATGCTGAGCAGCGCCCTCTGAACGGCTGATGGATCCGAATAAATAGACGGCTGTAGCGAGGCGTGTATGGTTATCGGTGGTTATCTGCTAGTGGTAAACGTTAACTCAATCTGTACTTATGCCTCGTCGACGAAAGAGAGCGAGGTTTGAACAACTTACAGAGTTTGAACGAGGGAGAATCATCGGCCTTCGTGAAGCTGGATTGTCGTATCGTGCAGTAGCCTCTCGTGTGCAGCGTAACAGCAGCACAGTGATGCGCGTTTGGAAGCAGTGGACGGACGAGTGTCGGACAACTCGGAAATCCGGGAGTGGACCCCGAAATGTGACGTCAGCTCGCGATGATAGACACCTGGTCCGCATGGCGCGGACGGACCGTACAGCTTCCTCTAGACAATTGGCAGCACTGTGGTCAATAGCTACAGGTGTTTCATTGTGTGCTTCATCAATTCGTAGACGTCTGCTGCAGTGTGGACTGCGCGCACGGACTCCTTTATACAGGATCCCCCTAACGCACGACCATCGCCGCCTGCGGCTACAATGGGCCAATCAGCATAGAGACTGGCGTGCTGATTGGCAGCATGTCGTGTTTTCTGACGAATCCCGCTTTAATTTGTGGTACCATGATGGCCGCATTCGTGTCAGACGCTATGCCGGTGAACGCCACCTTCCGGAGTGCATTATCGAACGCCACAGTGGACGAACACCCGGAGTTATGGTCTGGGGCGCCATAGCATATCATAGACGATCTCAATTGCTACGAATTGTGGGCAATCTGAACAGCAACCGGTATATCCGTGAAGTTCTACAGCCCGAAGCTGTTCCCTTCCTTCAAAGCTTGCCAGGCGCTGTATTTCAACAGGACAATGCCCGCCCTCATACTGCTCGGATTGTTAAATCCTTCTTTGCAGCGCAGCAGGTACAGCTTCTTCCTTGGCCTGCGTGTTCCCCGGATATGTCGCCAATTGAACATGTGTGGGATGTCATTGGTCGGCGTCTTGCTCGTGATCCTCGTCCTGTTGCGTCTGCAGACGAACTTTGGGTACGCGTACAAACGATATGGAATGCTCTTCCTCAGTCAGACATTCAAACTTTGTTTGACTCCATGCCACGTTGTGTAGCAGCACTTATTGCGGCGCGTGGTGGCCACACAAAATACTGATTCTGATCTCTTGTTCTTGTTTGTTTGCTTTGAACATTTAATCATTTATTTGTACCACTACCACTCAACTGTGTATTAAATTGCATTCAATTATGACGATTCCTTCTTGGTGTTGCAATTTTCACAAACGTGAGTGTAAAAGTCAAGTAACCAATAATAATTTTACAGAAGTATTAACTGTCCAATCAAAATGCATTGCAAACCAAAACTAACTCAGTCTGAATTGGGATTTCACCTTGAACGTAACGCACTTGCTCTTTACGCTTCGGTCTGTTTGGACTGCTGTCTGCTGCTTTCTTCTTTCTTACTGAAAATTGATCTAAAATGTGAGCTACTTTGGAATAGGCACATTTCATGTGCCAAGTTGATTGTGGCCACAACAAGCGGAAATAAAAAATGAAGATTTAATCTGTCTTCGCCTCCAATTTCCTATTCGTTATGGATCAACACTTCTACGACGTGAAAGTCCCTGCTGGTCATTTACATCAGACTTTTTCTTTTTATTATTACATATATATATATATATATGCATGTGTGTGTGTGTCTCGGCACATAAATGCCTTAAGTCTGTATTATTTAGACTAATTTAGTCTGTATTATCCACATAAATGTCTGTATTATTTAGACTTGATTCATCCAAGTATCAGCCTGGAATTTTCAAAATTTCCTTGTGTAATGTGTAACGATTGGGTAATGTGAATGCGAGCTAGATCCTCTTAAAAAGGGTTTAGAATAACTGAATAATCAAATCATTACTTCTCTGGTTATCGGTAATAAATGTCAACATTCTTTTGAATGTTTCCTTTAATTTGCTTGGATAATGTCATGCGCTCAATTGTCAAATTATTTAATTTAAATATGAATTATATTTTCGTATATTAATTGTGAGTGTTTTTTCTTTTAGAAAAGAAAATGTCATAAATTTAATTGATAAAGAATATTTATTTTGAATTTTAAAATCTGTTTTTGCCGCATTTAATCAAAGTGAAACAAGATCATAAGTTAGTACCTTAAAATGTATTTAGTTTTTATTCAAAATAAATAGGTTTACGAAATTTTGTCACAATAATAGCTGTTATAGGATTTAAAATTGCTGTAAGTATTTGTTATTACACAGACGTAATTAAAGTAGTTTCTGTAAAGTATTCCTTCAGTTGAAATCACAAAGATAAGTGGTTAAATATTCACTTTATTCCACATTAAGTAATTTTATGTAACAAGTTAATAATATTCATATCCTAAAGGTAAAAGAATACGTAAATATTCCTTGGAAATACAAAAATTTTTAGACATTTAAAAAAATGGTATACGTAGAAAACTCCCAAATTAAATCATATGTGAGACTGAAAAATATTGCGTATGAAATATTTATATATTTGCATGTAATAATTTAAGGAACATTTCGTGAACGAAGTGTAAATATTTTCAGCATTCACCGACTATAATTCACTGCATTTTTATGCATAGTTTAACATTAGAGTAATAATTCTACTCTCATTATGATACAAGCTAACATATCTTCCTTTCCCTTTTGAGATCAAATGGAAAGGGAACTAAACAATATATTAGAATATACTAGATCGTAATTAGGACTTTTATCAAACTGTGGAAGAAGCGGATTTTTAATGCAATAAATATCTCGTCAATTAACTGTAACGAATAATCATAAAGTAAATTCCACTTCTTTATCGTATTCGAGTTTATTAAATAAGAGATCGCGGTCATTTTATCGTATATTCTTTTAATTAGTTCTTAGTTTAATCTTAATACGATTTTTACGAATTCGAATACGAATTTGAATTTGTGTAAATACACTAATATACAGTTGGCATTAAGTACAAAATCATTATAACATTTTTTATTATTATTATTTTTTTTTCTTTTCTTCTACGCAGCAGTTGATCAAGTTATCTTTCCTTTTCAAATGAATTATTATCATTTATTTTTTACTCTTTTTTTTCGGAAAAAAATCAGGCTATTAACCTAAAGATCCCAATTTAAGTGTCTCGCAACCTTCTGAAAGGGCAAATCCACTTGCACATTAGGGAACGAAGGAAAATTTATTTCGAAGGATGAAAGAGTTGTAAATAATCAGAATAACATTTCGTTTTCTTAGTCATCCAGATTCAGAAAAAGCGGACCATTGCTCTTGGAAACGGAGAGTTCCCCCATTGTCTCACGGCCAAGGGCGGCTACTTCAAAAGAACTCTCGAATGCAACAATAAATATGATGATCAAGAAGATTTTCGTTCTTTCGCCTCTGCTCATTTGCAGCACAAGCAGATTCTTACATATTACTTAATATATCTAAGCTATTTGCAAAATGAAAATAAATTCGTTTAACTGGCAGTTAATGAAACAGGTGTAAACTGGCTTCTTCACAACCAAGTATGCGTAAATACTCTTCGCTCCAGGAAAGATTATAGCCATTTAACTAATACATGCTTTAGCAATAGGCCTTAAATTATTTATATTTTACTACGGTTTGTGTCATTAATAGAAATACAATGATAAATAGATAAAAAAGGGAGTATTAAGTAGAGGGTATAGTTTTTGTTATTGTTGATCCAATAAGAGGTTATGAACAGCCACGTTATCAGTTGTACATATGTGTTAAGAGATTTACCTGTTACTAACAGTAGATCTTGAGCACCAGAGGTGACGATACAGCTTTACCCCTCTCAACCGGTTTTCATCAGGAACACCCGAAAGTGAAGTATGAGGCTCTTTCGTTTCTCTTTATCAGACAACAATTTTTCAAAATTATTTTCAGATCAGCTATCTTATATGTTCTCATTCCGCACAGCTATTACAGCCGTAAACATCTACGCCTTATTAAGCGGTTTTGATCGGAGCCCAGTCAAGTAGCAACCAGCCTCCTCTTATCATTATCGACTGATTGACCAAGACGCAAATGAAAAGCGTATGCAAATTTCCAGCAATCATTTCCATGCCATGGACGTAACAACTTTTCAGAGGATTCACATCGGGGTAAAGGCAAGTCTTTTATTAGAGGCTTTTCCTGCGCACCTTTGAACAGATATTTGGCTTAACTCTGTTTCTTATAAGCTCAATGATATATGTGTAATGGGTGTTCTTTCATAGTAGGTTCGTTCGTATTATTCAGATCCACTACAAACATGAAAGTTATATTTTCATTGAAAGAAGACAACAGCTTAACACATTAACCATCACGCGCCTTTTTCTTCCATAGGATTCTTTTGTGTTTAAAACTAATTATATTTATCCGTCCAAGAATATTTTTCCCGACACGAAATTACGAGTACATGCATCTAAATTATTAAAGTTTCTCAGAAGAAAAAGAGTCCAAATATAAGAGTAGGAGAATTAGAACTATACCGCCCCAAAAAATGATAATGGCATTTCTGGGAATTTGGGGTTTTTCGGATTAGAGTGTTAATACGGTTGGAATTTTTTTAAATATAGAACTGAAAATAGTTTTCACTAATTTGCAGACTTTCTTTGTTACTTAATTCAGTTATTTTAATTTCCTTATATCATGCAATGTGAGAATAAAGCTGTTTAGTTTTAGGCATTATTTATGAGTAAATTATTTCGCAGAATTTCAGAGAATTCGATCTCCATGTTTTCGTCTTTTAATTCCTTGTTTTCATTTTAAAAATGTTTCTGGAAAGTTCAGGAAATGATATTATCTGGTTTAACTCACACGTTGTTAAATATTATTCCATGCATGATACATAGGCAACAATGTTTGAAGAAGGAGCAGGTGGTAATTCTCTCAAAAAATTCTCTTAATCTTCGACAATCAGAAATTCACAGCTATTTTAATTTGAAACGTATTTAAAATTATAAGGTATTTCTCCCGCCTTCTTAGCATGCCTTCGTGGTGTAATGGCTCAGCACACTCCACGCGTGTTCGAGTCCCGGTGAGGGTATTGCTCATTTTTCACGTCTCTCAGCATAAAAGAAATCCCAATGTCTCTACAGTGGCGCCCGAACTAAAAACGTTGGTGCATGATAATTCTCCACGACTAGGATTTGGCGATTGTGCTAATCCCTAATCCTAATCCCCCTGTTGCCCTTTAAAAGGGGGAGTATATAAGGTATTTCTCTCGCCTTCTTAGCATGCATTCGTGGTGTAATGGTCAGCACACTCGGCGCGTATTCGAGAGGTTCGAGTCCCGGCGAGAGCATTGCTCATTTCTCAAGTCACCTGCGTAAAATACCTAATGACTGTACAGTCGCGCCCGAAGTAAAAAAAAGGTGGTGGATGATGATTCTTCACCACTTGTATTTGACGATTGGGTCCGCTAATCCTCAGTCGCTCTTTAAAAGAGGGAGCATAAAGGTATTTCTTCCGCCTTCTTAGCATGCCTTCGTGGTGGGATGCCCAGCACACTCGGAGGAGATTCGAGAGGTCCGAGGTTCGAATCCCGGCGAGGGTACTGCTCATTTTTCACGATTCCTGCTTCAAAAAAAGTCCTAATGACTCTACAAGATATGTTTTAGTCCGAGTATGAGTCACAGTATCAATACTAAAATGTGATTTAACTGAAAGTAAGAAAGCTGAATTCCTTCTAATGCTTATAAGGTATTAAATGGAAAGCTTAATTAGTAATCTTAAAAGCAATAAAAATCAACTGAAATGAAAGAATATTCTTTCATTTCTCCTGTAGTGTGTGAGTGATCTGGAAATGTAAAAATGATGAAAGTTTTATAGAAGGAATTTTGTTAAGTCGAATATGCTCACACTGCAAATTGAAATAACTCTTTAAATTAAGAGATTAAATAGCTAGCCGTTACACCCTAAGAACACATGAGAGGAATGACTTTAATTCCTTACTTTCCCTGTAAGGGCAACTCATGTTAAGGCGATTCAAGTCAACTAGTTCATATTGGTGATGAATGATCTTCTTCCACTTTTAGCTCAAACGCAACTGCAGAGAGAAGAGTACTTTTGAAGCAAAGCATACTTAAAAATTTCACTGTGAACTTGCTGGAAAACTAAACCGAGCGTTCAGTATAGCTACCTGAAACGCCGACCTCTTATCATAATATCACATGGCAAAAATATCTTTAATTCGTTAGTTTCCCATCCACAGACAAACTTAAATGACGTTTAAGAAGAGAGGCCATTCCCAGTCAACTGGTCCATGCTAGCAACTAGTAATCTGTTGTCCCCCTGCTTTTAGTTCAAGAGTTACAATAGAGGCATCAGGAGTTATGGAAGCAACAAAATTTCAGAAATCCACTGTTCCATCGCAAATAGTCGAACCTGGGTCTTCAGACTGTAAAGTCATTAGGTTATTTTGAAGCAGAAGTACCTAAAATAAGCAATGCCTCGCCAGGACTCGAACATGGAGCTCTGGAATACGCGCCGAGGGGTCTACCATTACGCCACGAAAGCATGCTGGAAGGAGGGCGAAAATACCTTATACACTCCCCCTTTTTAAAGGGCGACTGGGGATTAGCAGACCCAGACGCCAAATCTGGACGTCAATGAATTATGGTCCACCACCTTTTAGTTCGGGCGTCACTGTTGAGTCATGAGATTTTTTCGAAAACTGGAGACGTGAAAAATAGGCATTGCCCTCGATGGGACTCGAATCCTGGCCCTCTCGAATACGCGCCGAGTGTGCTACCGTTACACCACGAAGGCATACTGGAAGGAGGGAGAGCATACTTTATAAGACTACTAGACTGATATACTGATCACTACATCACAAGAGTACATTCGACGAATGTCTTTAATTCCGCATTTCTTCGCTACAAAATTATTAAGTTATGTAACATAATAAACACTATGCAAGACACTGTAAGATAAATGCATGCTGAAAAGCCAGCGTTTCATGCCTAGGAGAAAGTTATCTGTGGGATAATTTTTGAAGTGAAACGGGCCTACACTCTGAGAAACACTATGTAGTAGTCTCCTTCTTTAAATTTGACACGGAATCGAAGTTTATAGCATTCAGTTCCTTTATCTGTCCCACATGGCAGACAATATTATACAAAAGATACACGTTAACATATGGTAAACTTTTAAAAAAAGTACAAGAAACGTTATGCTTTCACGCGCAATTCTATTCCTGACGCTCGATTAGAAGTCATTAATTACAATGAAAGTAGGATATTAATATTTACTACTACCAATGCAACTAAAATACGAAAAGATTAATAAAATACACAAAAGCTGTCAAAAATAAAAGGAAGACTGAAATTTGATTCAGATGATTGTGGAACAAAGCCAATCGTTAAACGCTTGTTAAACTGTAACTGCAGCAGTTACGTGGGACAGGAAGGATTTTCTGAGTTACAGATTTGGGGAGCAAATGGCGTCAGTGTTTCTGATAATAAATAACGCTCCCTTTTCAATATCTTCGAAAAAGCAAAATGACATTCAAAATTCATGGAAGAATAAAGCACGCTCTACAATAATATGGCACTGATAACAAACTACTTGCCACCCAACCAGTATAGTGGTTTAACGTCGCTGAGTGCCGTGCCGAAGGGCCCGGGTTCGAATCCTGGAGAAGGCATGGATGTTTGTAAATGTATAGTGTCCGTGCGGTATGGAGGCACTCTAAATATGCGGCCAGCCGAAAGTCCTCTCAAGAGGTTGGTGGTAGGGAATGAGGGAGACCCTCGGATCTGCCTCCTCCGGGGTGCTTTCCATCAAAACTGGGGGCGGAACTATTATATTATTTATAATCTAGTTGGAAGACGCTCTAAGCTTCATCTCAGTTTAAAAAGGACTTTATATATTTCATTTCTTCGTCCAATTCTCTTTGATGGATCACTTATCTGGGCAAATGCACCAAAAGGCTATCTAAGAAAATTATCGTTTTTCAAAATAGAATTCTCAGAGCTAATACAAATGCGCCTTGGTTTGTTCGAAATTCTCAACTTCATGAAGATCTCAAATTCCAAATGTACAAAAATTCATTCTAATTAATTCTCACAATTTTTCACCTCTATCACACATTATTAATATTCTCATATAGCACAAATTGTAAACTATGATCCAACAATTATAAATCATTATAAACGACCTAGAATCATACATCACAACGCAGCATATTAATTTATAGCTATTTTAACGTTGTATACGTCTCCTGAAAGTTTCCAAGCTCCGCTTCTTATTTATCTACTA
The DNA here is from genome assembly GCA_000611955.2 of Stegodyphus mimosarum. NCBI lineage: Eukaryota > Metazoa > Arthropoda > Arachnida > Araneae > Eresidae > Stegodyphus > Stegodyphus mimosarum. The sequence goes on from KK120285.1 coordinate 88,714, forward strand.
TTTTTGAAGATGTCGGTATAACCATGTTCTGCCGAGCGGTAAAACGCCTGCTCCACTGACAAGTCTGTGAGCTCGAATCGCAGTTTGAACTTTTTACACTCAACTTTAAAAGTGTGAAATTTATGACTTGATTCATCTAGTTTTACCATTATTTATGTTATTTTATGGAATGTTCAGCTAAAATATTGTGTTCAAGTTCTCCGCGAACTTTATTTAGTGAATCTTTATTTTACTCCAAGTATTTACTCTATATAGTAAATTCATTATTTTACTGCATGAACATGTCTTATAATGTGTATCTCATTTTATCCTCATATTTCAGGATAGCGCCAGGAACACTTCGCTTCTGGATTTTTTGCCAGCTCGTTTTATTCACTTTCTACGTCGTGTTTTAAAGAACACTTTTGAATTTTCGCATAAATTTAATTTATAAATTAAATTAAGTTAATATAAATTTAAATAATTAATTAAATAAATAAAATTAATTAATATAAATAAAATTAAGTAATATAAATTAAATTAAAATAATATAAATTTAAATAATTAATTAAATAAATATAAATTTAATTTATAAATTAAATTAAATTTATGCGGCGCGATGCGCTTATTTTTAATTACCACCACAGGCCTCTGAGCAGCTGTACGCTTATCGACACTTAGAAACCACTAACGATTCGGATTCGGAACGCCGTATACTATGCGCCTTGCCACAGAGCAATCGTTTTCTCTCCGCTCAACAACTCGATTCTATCCATTTATTTATTTTAATATTTTATTTATCAGTTACTTTTATAACTTCAGATAGAAAGACAATGGGAAGTTGACGCGAATTCCTAAATGAAAAAGAGGAGAGGCGATTATTATAATTCCTTTAAGAACGGGTTTGAAAGATTTCTTACAGAGAACAATCAGAATGAGACTCTTTCGATTTAACAATATCATGCACTGCTCCATAAATGAACGAAGCTACTAAACATTTGCTGAATTTAAGTTGCTGATCTAGAAAATGTATACTTAGATGATACCGAGAATCGTACACATCTGAATAACGTTCTCTTCTATTTGATGGAACTGATGCTTCATTAAAAGTCATATAGAATTAAGTCTATCTTAGTGCATTAAATGCAGTTTCTCAGTGAAAAACCATATTAAATAACTTTATTATTTTTCTCCACATTTTTCACTATTATATACTTATGGGCAGAACTATATCAAGGGAATATGAACAAAGGAAAAACTCCCTCCTCGACTCTTTTTTCGACTTGAAAACTTATTTCATTCGAAATGTTCAGAGAAACAAAAGAAAATTAGTTGTTTTTTTGTGGAAAAGAGTTTACTCCGTGTGAAACTTGATCGTCGAGTTCGAGTTCTTAAGTGCAAAATTTTGATGCCGCTAAGAATCAGCTACCAGTTGTGGCAGACCTCCCATAGTGAGCTACTTGTTCCCTAACAGCCTACCTAGGTAACGAGCGAATTAAATGCCGCATCCGAAAACGCACGCCAGGCTCGTGGCGGCGCCGACATTTAATGACTTTCTCTACTTGCTCCCCATCGGAGCTGTGATTGGAAGAAATTGAGACCTAGAGTACGAAGGGCGGTGCCAAAGCAGATGAGGTGAATTCTGACACGTGCGCCAAAATAGATATAAGCGAGCGATTGAAGCCTCCTCACCTGAGATGCAGTCGGAGCCGCATCGGAGGCAGGACCGTCGATCGGAGTTACATCAGCTTTCCAGTCACGTGGTTGTTTTGTCACTGTACGCTGCGAATTGTGGTTAAAGGGACATTTTTTACGTGAGACCAAAGTCTTCAGTAGGTGCATTTCGGGTGCCTGTGCTGCATTTTTTGGTACAGAAGCTTGAAGGATAAAAATAATTGTTTGTTCTCATAAGGGTAAACTTTTGTAGCATTGTTGTTATTTGAACTTGCTGTTTTGTTATATTTGAGAAATTTTCTTTGCATGGTTTTAAAATCTTTCAAATAAGTAAGTGCCTATCGCTCCGTTTCTGACAGCGTCTGCAAAAACTGCGTTTACCCTATGCAAATTTAACTGCGAAATATTAATATTTCTTCGTTAGAAAGTGTGAGGTAGTTTACATGATTGTCAGATTTAGCTCTTACTCTTAAGGAAAATCATTGTCTACTTTTTTATATTCAGTGTTAAATCTTCAATGCCCTTTTTTACGATCTAATTAAATAAAATTCTAAATTTACCAATTTTACCAATAGAAACATTCAAGCGCATATTTCCATATAAAAGTATATATTTCCTCAATTCTGAGAAGAATCTGTGTAATAATTTCATTGAACTTAATTTGTTAAACAAGTTATTGGTTAAAATAAAACTGTTAAACAAGTTACAGAGAAGTGTTGAAATGGTAGATTTTGAAAACTTTTTGGATGCAGAGATATAGTTCTTAAGTGAAAATGGCATCACATGCTGTTTCCATGTCTTTATCTAATGAACTCACAACTTACCCATTTCCTCATCCATCCATGATGTCATTGCCATGGGTTTCTCATAATTCTGCTCATACTCAGAGTCCTTTTAAATTATATACACCTCAAATCAATCCATATGTAGCACCGAAGATAATGAATGGTATAAGTCATCCTTCTTCTGATATGAGCAGTAATAGCAGTCTCCAGATGAAGAAAAGAAACGCTCGCAAAGTTAACAAATCTAGTTACAAACATATACCTCACAGAGATAAGCCTCCAGACATCGTACAGCGTCGAAACGCTAGAGAGCGTCGACGAGTTCAAGCTGTCAACAGTGCATTTGCTAAACTTAGAAAATGTGTGCCCATCGAAAATCGTAATAAACGTTTGTCCAAAGTTAAAACGTTACATCGTGCCATTGAATATATCAACGGTTTGCAGGCAATGTTGAGGCAGGCCGAAGATCCAGATGCCGCACCGTCAAATACCATTCATTTCACTCCTCGTCATCGAAGTGAGAGCATGACATCGCCGGACGATGATGATGACTTCGAGGAAGATGATGATAGAGATGTCAGAGACGAGAAAGACGATTCTGAATTTCAAGAATTTGAAGAGTACTTAGAATCGGACGTTGATGTAGTCAACAAGGAGAATGAGGGTCAGAGCTGGACAGCGTTAAGCACGGTAAGAAAACTAATTTTTTTTCATTTGTATTTAATAATTTACAAGAGAAACAATTTTTAAAATAATTATGATCGTTGATGATCTTAATTTTCCAAATTTTTGCTCTGTTCATTTTATATTTTGTAATAATTTATATTTACGCGCAAAAAATTTTTAACTTAATCATGTAAAAACTCATTCACGTATTTTGAAAACTAAATTTTTTAATGCATAAAATATGCTTTTCAAACGTACTTTAGACAAGCTCTAGTTTACTGGGCTGATGTCAATAATTCAGGTACACCTTGGGCAGACGTGTTGACAGCAGCACGATTCTGCTCCAATGCCCTGCAGTGTAAACACCTTACTTCTAATGGAATACGTGATTTCCTCTCCATTTAAATCTTAAGCAAAAATGATAATTTGCGAATGAATTTCAGTCACTATGATTCACTCGCAGATATGATGTTTGTTCTTTAATTGGGAGAAATATTTTCGTGGTAATGCCTTCGATAAAAGATGCTTATTATAGATGCTTTCAGAAAGTCAGGTGTAAAATTTCGCTGAAATTTTCTGCGTTTCATAATCCAGTTAAAAGTATAGGATAACATTCATTTATACCATTTAGAGCACACAAATTAACACAATTATGAGAAATCAATTTAAAATTTAAATTAGAATGTACGTAACGAATTCGTGACAAATACTATGTTGAGATATAAGTTTTTAGGTGGAATAACCCAGTTAAACTTTTATGTTGTGAAGTACGCTTAAACAAATGTGTCAGAAGTATAAACAATATGTGAATAGTTCCTGATATTAAACTCGTTTTTTCTTTAACACTTTCCATACCACATTTGTTGCCTTACTATTTAAAGCATAAACACACAACTATTGTTTAATATTGTGACTCTGTAATCGTCGAATTGTTTTCCAGTTTAACAATATAAAATTTCCTGTATTTCTTCTAAGACTACATTGAAGAAATTTGTGCTAATTCAGTATGTCTTAAAATGTATTATAACAGTATGTAATTAATTTTCATATGATTATATAAATTTGGATTGCTGATGTTACTATTTAGTAGTAGTAGATAGTAATTTAGGCTACTTTAACGATTAAATACTGCTGTCAAAGACTGACATTTCTTGTCTGGCATTTGTAAGAATCTTCTCTAAATAGAAATGCATGTGAAATATGTAACTGCATAAAATTTATTAAACTAACTTAATGCATAAAAACCATGTATCGCAATTAGTATGACTAACAAATAACTAGCAATTTTTTAAACATTCAGACAACGTAGACATTGATAAATTATAGGAATTCTGTTATTTACTAAATGATAAATAGATCTCGTGCTTCATAGTTAACTGCTTAATCTTCTACATATTATATACTATTAGGGCTTAATTTCTAAAATTAGAAGTGCCGGAGCTCTATGGAAGACCAGCAGCAAAGAGGAACAAGAGTAAATAAATAAATAAAATGACTGTTAAAATCATTAATAATGTAAAAATTAAATAGGTAATTATTATCAAATTAATTAATATTAATAATTGATATTTATGAATTAGTAGTCGAGTAATAATAATTAATTAATTATTATCTATTAAAATAATTAAAGTAATTAAATAGTTAAATTAAGTAAAACGTAAAAAGATAAATTAAAATTTAATAAGCGATTTTTACTATAAGTTTTTTTGCTAAAAATAAAATTTTCGAGATCAAATTTCTACTGAAATTGTTGTTCAGCTACATAAGAGAAGTGCTGGAGCCTTTTTATTTAGGGCTCTGGTGCGCTCCGGCTAGAATTATGATTTATCACAAAAACTAAGAAGCACCGGAGCAATTTGAGCTCTGTATACTATAATTTGTATCTTACATATTTCGTCTTTAAAAAGATTGCTTGTGAATCTATTTTGAGAAATAAAATTACTTTAAAATTGTATGCAGTTCTAAGGAGATTCAGTCCATACAGGTTCCAGTATCTTTAATTAATATAAATGATTAAACCAGGTGCTATCATCGGAATTTATTTTGTATGTCAGTGTTGTCTAGATTGTGTACTGAAAAATTCTGAATATTATCTTTGTCTAAAAATATTTTATTTTTAAAACCTTGGGCAAATGATCATGAATCATCCTTCTGTCACTACTTTCATTCATATCTGAATACGCTTTCTTATGATTAGTGAAAGGCTAGAAAATTTTCTTATTCAAGAAACTGAATTTAAAATTTCCATAATTTAATCGTATGCTACTTTCTGCTTCATTATTTAGCTGCTTAGATTTTTTGCATTTAAAACTGATTGCGTGAAAGCCTTCTTCCCTGAAAGCAGAGCTGAGAAAATTAAAAAATATTCTATTTTAAGATTACAGTGATAAATCTGATATTAGAAAAAAACATTACAAGCTTAAATAATGAAGGTTCTGTGATATAGCTTAAAGATAGGCTACAATGAATATTATTGTCACTGTGCCATTTCCTGTTTTGCCACGCAGTGGCATTACGTACAAAGACTACGACGGAAAAAATGATTTTATAATGCCAAAGTTTCAAAAAGTGATTTTATGATGCCAAAGTTTCATGGCGAAGTGTTAGACTATTTGTTTTCCTTAGGATGTTTTAACAGTACAGTTAAGTACAGTTACATGTATAAACATGCTGAAGAGATTATAATAAAGAGCTATTAAGTAAATTACTTAAACTAAGCGTGAAAATGAGCCAGCTATCTTTAATACACAATGTTTTAATCTGGAAATAAATATATGTTAAATGAAGATTCTTCACAATCGTACGTCTTCTTGTTTCAAAAAAATATTCTGATCTGCAGTACTCTGCGAATGCGTAAACAGCTTGCAATGAATGGGAGCAAGTTCTGAAAATTGTTATCTAAGCTCTTTGAATATTGATGCTTTTTGTTATTACATTTGTGGTAATTTTTAGTATTAATAAGAGTAGGTCTAAAAAGTTTCTTTTCCAACGCCTTGAGAACATTTCACGCAATTGTCAGTCTTTATATGTTTCTGTTAAAAATACATATTAATCAAAGATACATAAAATGATTAGGATTTAAATTATAAAATGGCGCAAAAAGTGTTTAGTTTGCTTTCCGAAACTGACAGAATCTTTCATTATCATTTTCTAAACATATCATTTGCCGTTATTTTTGTTATTTTCCCCTCGCTATTACTGCATAAACCTTTCCTTCCTGTCTCAACCCTTTCGACCGAATGACAGGTGGTTTTTGTTATTTATTTTATACGCAGTTAGACGTTTTTAACAGCTCAGCTATATTTTCTAAGTTCCAGCAACTCAGCAGTTTATGTAATTGTTTGTTTTATTCACACGCCCTTTTTCTCGTATGTCATTTATTATGTTATTAAAATACTGCTAAGGTGCTTGATGTTATTATGGCTGAAAGTCTTATGTGTAGAAACTAATTGCGTAGATGCTATTGTAGAAATAAGCGACACAAACTAAAAGAAGAATTCTTGAAAATATCTTTGCTTACCATTGTTTTTCTTAGGTTGAAAGTTCTCGTAACAGAGCTTCCTTCCTTCTGCCTCCCTTTGCAACGTATCAGCTTACCAATCCGAAAAAGAAAAAAAATCTGATGTGTACACCACATGACTTCCTTGTATGGAATATTAAATTATGCGCAATTTTCCTGCATTTCATTTAAACATATTGAATTAACAATTAACGAATTTTGAATTAAATCTACTTCAGTGATAGCGCAGACGATTTCACAAACGATTCAGCGCCGCTTACCTAATGCGCATGCGCTACTAATTAATTCCGTTCTCACTTCGCGGTAAGGCAAAAATACATAAAAATTCAAAATATTTTCATTAAAAATTTAAAGATATAGAAAACCATAAAACACCAACTACAGTTAAAACAATTAAAAAAACATTTTTTGCAATTAAAATTAGTTTGTATACAAAAACAAGCTAATAACTTAAATGATAATTCCAGCATGAATCAAGCATAATTTAATTCGCAATAATAAAAGAAGACGCTACTTTGTTGTTGCGAAGCTTAATTTCTCTAGATTGGCAACAAGTCCACTGCTCTGCTAAGCTTCAAATGTAAACAAATATGGCCGCTGTCATAACCAAAAATTAGGTTTAGCCTCACTTAAAAAACTTTTGAATTGTTGATAATTCCACAATTATTGCATGCAGTTTAACTAAAGGCATAAAATCTTAACCGAAAGATAAGAACAACATAATTCAATCATTTTTAAAGCAAAAAACGCACAATTTACGAACATATAAGAATAAAGAAACTGAGCTCACTGAGCCGAGTAACAGAGTGGATATATATATATATATATACATAGATTTATATACTTTTGGTGCGGCCGATTGCAACCGAAATGCAACGTGCACATCTACATGTTATAGCAATTATTCTATATACAAAATTTCAGCGTTCTGAGGCTAGTCGTTTTTGAGTTATGCGAGATATATACATACGTACGTACGCACAGACGCCACGAAAAAGTCTCTTCAGAATCCATTTTAAATCAGTTTATAATTTTTTGGGGAAAAAAGAGTCCTTTATTGTGTCCTTACGTTTAGATATTACGCAAAAACATCGTTAAATTGCATTCGATAGCGGTCAAAATGGCTATTTTCGTTGAAATATGAGACCCGAAATTTTTCGCGATTACAATACTTCCTTTTTACTTCGTACAAGGAAGTAAAAAGAAGTCAACAGATTTAGAATTATCAATTTTATTATTCCCGTTTTATTAGGGTATTTATAAACCTAAGAAATAGGTTTATAAAACAAATAAAAAGCTAAGAAATAAGTTATTTAGATTATTTAATTGTTATATTATTAATAAAGAGTTTTTAAAATGCAAGTGATGCAGTTTGATAAATAGTGGTGACTAACGCTATATTAACGTCATGTAAAAACGTTGAAACGCCTTTCGAGAGAAAAATCGATTATCTTTTCTTTAGCAGCGAGAATTTCTAAAAGTAGTAATAGGCATTCGAGCCAAATTTACTTTTCAGTTCGGAAGCTTTCTCCTGCATCGAAGGTTATCTGACTGCCGGTGAACTTATGCAATATAAGAAAAATAAATTACCATTGCAATATTTGAGGAAAAATTTCTCTGCATACATATATAAATCAAAAACTGTGTTACTTAAATCAAACTTCCTCTCAGCGTTACGGACGGAAAATTCCGTCTAGAAGGCCGGCTTTTGTATATATTACGCATGAAAATATCTGCCAGCATTTAATGTATCCGATTTTTGGTTGGCTGTATAGTGGAAGGAAAGGAATCAAGGTACAAAATGAGAGAGTTGTTTTTTAATTATAATAAAAAAATACAATTTATTCAGGACATTTTGAGGAGCTTTGAAATTTGAGGGCTAAACCCGTAACGCTCAGAGGTCTATAGTGAATCTCGGCAAGTTAAATTCTGAATTGTATATCTCGATATATTTTCAAGAATAACCGTTCTAATAATATTTAAATGTTTCGCTGTATTACGAGGTATTTGAAAGAACCGAAACGTTAGTGGCGAAGTATTTATCGTTGATTTTCACTTCTGTTTAAGAAGTTAGCAAAGAAATATTCATCAATTCTTTTATTGACGTTGTAATCACAGGTGCTTTGTTGCAGACCGAGAAGCCCTGGATTTGATTTCCATTCAAAGCAAATCTTTAAAACACTTCAATATTTTCTATTATAAGGTATATTCTCCCTCTTTTCCGCATGCCTTCGTGGTGTAATGGTCAGCACACTCCGCATGTATTCGAGAGGTCCAGGTTCGAGTCCCGGCGAGGGCATTGCTAGTTTCTTATGTCTTCTGCTTCAAAATAACCCAATAAACTCTACAGTGGGCCCGAACTAAAAGGTGGTGGAAGATGATTCTTCATCAGGATTTGACGATAGGGTCTTCTAATGCCCCAGTTCTCCTTTAAAAAGGGGAGTGTTTTCTCCTTCTTTTCTGCATGCCTTCGTGGTGTAATGGTTAACACACTCGGCGCATGTTCGAGAGGTCCAGGTTCGAGTCCCGGCGAGGGCATTGCTTATTTTTCATGTCTTCTGCTTCAAAATACCCTAATAGACTCTACATTATATTGCTTCTTATTTTTAAAAGAGAGAACAAATATTTTCCTGAACAATTCTTAGAACAATATGATTCGTAATATATTGGATGACCTAAAGCTTCTTGACAAGCTTAAATATTTAGCAGCTTTCGAAGGAGAGCGTGTTCTCCCAAGTAATCCTGATATACCTTCGTACTACACTGTGAAAGTAATCTCATGCTACGAAGAAACATGGGCTGGTTAACATATAAAATGGCTGAGAATTTAATTTTTTTCCGCGCAATAATTGATTCGTAGTGATTTCAAGCATGAATTAAATATGCTTTTAGTTGCTTCACGGAGTACCTTTCATATCAGCATTTATTTGTTATTCTTGCTCAAGCAATTCAGAGACTTTTCGAAACCTTGTGATTACTCCCATATAGTTGCCTTTATATTTAAAGCCTTATATTTGCTGGAATACTTCTGAGAGCAAGTGTTTTTTTCCAAAACTATCATAATAAAATTCCTTTTTTTTTATTTATCTATTTTGCTAGTTTGTAAAGAAATTCCTTAAATTCCCGCATGCCTTCGTGCTGTAAGTACATCCGGTTAGCAATCAAGAGATCCGGAATTCGAATATCGGAGAAGGCAGATTTTTCCTGTTTCCTGCTTCATTAAGTCTAATTACATTAAAAGTGGCGCCCAAACTGAAATGGGACGAAGGATAATTTGTCACCACCTGGATTTGGTCAAAGGGTGTTTTCCTCCCCAGCCGCTCTTTAAGTTGAGGAGAATATAAAGAATTTTCTCCTTCTTCACCGCATGTATTCGAGGTGGAACAGGAAGCTTAACCCCCTGCAATGCGGACGTCCGAAATTATAATCCCAGAATATTTCCTGTTTCTAGCTTCGATATAAGTAATACCTGTACAAGTTGCCGTTAGGTCCCTCTATGTATGTTGTAATACGGATTCTTCCGTTATATCCACTGTTGGTTGAATGGAAAAGATCGCTAAATGGTCATTGTTCAACCGGGTGATAAACGAGCCAGTTGCATGGAACTTTCATCATGAGTCAAGTGAAGCTCTTCATGAAGGAACCACTTCTAAAGCAAATACCGTTGGAACTTTGCCATAATAAATTACCCAGTCCTTATTCTCATTTTCCATTTGTTTCAAGCATTTATGAAGCATTGGTGACATTTTCTATCTGCCTCAGGATAACTGTCCTTGTAGACGCCTTTTTTTAGTAGAAAATGTTTCATATTAATTTTTCTGGAGCAGGGGGAAAACTGTAAAAGCACTTGCCCAGAAGGAATCGTGAATACTCTCATCCAGCGAATGTTTTCGGCAGGAATAAATCCTCTTACAGAAATATCGGTATTCAGCTATTTTATATATTCGGCCACTGATATTTTGAAAACGTTTATGAAAATCTACGAATTTCAAACTTCTTGTTTAAGTTTGGATTACATTATTTAATTACGGCAAAATACACAAGATTATCTATTCAGCCTCATCTCAGTTTCGTTGACAATACTCCAAGAGACGAAATCCTAAAGTCCTAAAGTCAGATACCCTTCTTCTATAACCAACCTCTTGTGAGAGCTTTTGGATGGACATTAAGTGCTTAGGAATGAAAGCCTTGCCTTCTGCCACTCACCAGTCTTAAACTTGGGGCTAACAATGTAGCAGTCATCTTCTGCAAATCATCTTATGGTGGGCCAGAGTGCGCTCTGAAAGTATACTGATTTAAGATACAGGACACAGAGCAAAATTGAAGACTGTTTAGTTATTATTAGAGAGAACAATTATTTTCTAAATCTAAGGCTGTTGAAGGACATTAGTTTCATAATTCATGTTTTGCGGCTTCAATTCAAATCATGCTGTATCTTTTACAACAGTTTTAAACAGTAACTTAAGTAGCTGAAAGTAAAACACTGGAAACCTTTCCAATAAACATTTGTCACCAAGAAACTTGCTTTGTGCACTACCTCATTTCAAATTCATTTCTCATTTCCATGTAATAATATCAGTACTAGTGAAATTAGGATTGCCTCAACATTTTCCCCATAACTTAACGAAGAAAATTCAATTTGCATTAATGTAACACTTCTTACCATTCATTTCTTGTTCCAAGTAAATTTCGCGAATTCCATCATTATTTGGAGTGAAAGATATTGATGCTTGTAAAAGATCTAGGATTACTTATTATTGTAAATTAAAATTCATTTTATTTGGAAACTTTCATAAAATTAACATAAACGCATTTTTTCGAGAATTTAAAAAAAATTTTCTATTTAAAACTTATGAATTGATAAGAATAAAAAAGCAAAAATACATTATATCCAAAAAAAATTATTTCCTCTACCATTATATTCATTAGTGTTAAGTATGAAATAAACAGTTAAAAAATAAGTAAATTTTTTCGATTTCTGCCTATAATATTGAAATTCAAATGCTTCTACTATCAGATGGCCGTGTTGAAACACGAAGAAGGTTTTCATGAAAGCTCTGTTTCTTGATTTTCATGAGAACATTCAAATTTTTATCTAAAAATATGTGCTTTTTTCATTTAAATGATAACAATTATAAGTTAACTAAAACCTAAGATTTCCTCAAAATTGTATTGTATATATTAATTTGATACATTTTCAATAGATAATTAGGCATTTTCAAGAGATTATAGGCACATAGGCATCTTGGTATCATGATGAATACATATAGGACGATTCCTAGTTTCATCTGGGATCTGTAAAATTTATAGTACATTAATTATTACAAATATGGCCAAACGGTGATTCCATATAGAATCTAAGTTTTGTATGCATCTTACAGAGCTCGATATGTGCATCTCTGGGAATGGTGAATCTTTGGGAACGTGGCAGACAGCAATCCAGAATTAAAACTCCTGCCACATACGCCCCACAAGTCACGATTGATGCTCGCGACAGCCTTCGTGAGCCCTAATCGCAGTTGTGCAAAATCAATGGGAATGAGTGCAAAATCAGTGGCAAAGGGGAGTGAATTAGCACACTATATTTGATGCAATCCTTTCTGGAGATGTAATGCTTTCACTTGAGGTTATGTCAAGTGAGCGTGAAGACCGCGGAAAAAAGGGAAACTTATCTTGAGCAGCATGTCGAATCCAGCTATCGGGAAGTTCAACATTGAGTTAAGCCAGGAAGGACATCCTCACGTGGCGAACTCCATCTTGTTCAAAAATGAACTTCACGCGTCTGTCTGTAATTGTGGCATTAGTCACGTTGTAGGATGTCTAAGTGCACTACCCCAGTGCACTTGTTGGGCCCCAGGTTTTAGCAGACTTTCAAATCATCCTATAACCTTTTTTCTTCTCTTAAAACAAGTGAATAGTGGGAGCTCATGAAAGGATAGGGTGCGGAAGCCCCTTATTCTGACACTGACTACATTCGCATTAGTTTGTTCGGCAAAGAAAAAATAGCGCAGAGCGACTAAATCTGCAATGAGATGGAGCCTATTACGAGGGCAAACCTGGAGAGATTCAAATATGCACATTTTTTCTGTGTTTATTATAGCAATATCTACTACAAATATTAAAAACTTCGGATACCTCTATATACCCTGCATCTTTATTTTTTATCACTTGAACATGAACCCCACGTTATGCGTAAGAAATTCTGTACTAATTTCTCGCTGTAGCATTCAATTTTTAACATACTTATGTGAATGTTTTTCTTGTAGGCAATTTTCTTGTGAATTGAATTTTTCTTTGGTTAATGAAAGTGTGAAAGTGAGGTTTTTAAGGACCCTTATTAATGACTGAGATATGAATCCAGGGTTTCTTGCTTTGGCTGTCAGGCTGCTGTCACCGACTGAGTTACCAAAGCCATTTGCCAATACTGGAGATCTTCTGTTGAAGGACGGAGTTTTCCTTAGGTTATTTGAATGTGGCAAAGCTTACGAAGGCTGCCTACGTAGAAGGAAGGATGCCTTCATGGGAGACTTTTAAGGAGAACCTGGCTCGTATTCACATTACACACGGAGAAAAGCACTAAAACCGAGCATGGGCCATTCGTCTGAAATCGAACCTGAATAAAACTCTCAGCATTCAGCGGTCTTAACCACTCGGTCACTGGTAGCACCGACAGAGTTTTGAAATTGCTTTCTTGACGACATGACATGGCAGACAGCATGGTTCTGTGTAAATGATAGAATGAGACCACTGTGCTTCCTATTTCTATTTGTGGTGAGAATGTTCCAGCCGAGAAAGTGTCGACAGGAAGGATTCTACGCCCCCGCCCTTCCTTTTAGTCGAGCGTCACATTATAGAGACTTGGACTTCGGATGGGAATTGAAGTTTTAAGAACACGCTGTGCTACATAGAAACATTTTGTTAACATTTGTTTAAAATTTTTCATTTCAAGCTCAGGTGGAAAACCCCCCTCCCGCCATAAAATGGTTTTTGTGCGTAATCGTAACCGAGGTATTGAATTACGGGCTTTTTTATGTTTTCTGAAACAGTAAGAAAATAATATAATTAAAAAAAGGACAGTTCTCTATCTCCTGTTCTACTGGACCAATTGACGAAATTCAACTTGCGTTTTTCGTATCTCGAAAGCCCAGCTATGTATTAGATTTATATATAGCATTATCCTAATATAGGTATTTTGACAGAAAATAGGACTTTTTCTGAAATGACATGTAAATACTTTTCCATATTTCGAATCTACGACTGAAATTATGCGAAACTGCCAAGTTTTGTAAAAATCACACGATTCGTTTTTAAAAAATTAGCTCTCAAAAGTTTAGCTCCTCCATGTTAATTGAATTTGGTATGTATTTATTAATATCTCTTTTTTTATTAAACTTATTTAGTTCTTCCTTTCCTCTTTCGAAATTTAGGTTCATTCCAAATAAAATTCGCCATTTTTTATGATTTTTTTTAAAATTTGTATTTTTAAATAATTTTTATAAATTTTTCGAAAAACATTTTGAAACCTTTAAAATTTTTGCCATCATCTTAAAGTAGATGTATTTCTAAGCGTACCTGGAAAAAGGTACGGAGGAGTTTTTTATTCAAAATTTCCTAAAGATATACGTGAACTTACATTTTGGCGCGTTTTGAAATTTGGTGTATTTATTATAAGCGATAATAAGCAAAATGTGGTTTCCGCACTTTGTTAAAATTATTTTAAAGTATGAACGGAAACTTTTTTTCCGCTCGTGGACAAGTTAAAAAAAGGCAAGGAAAATAGGTTGCTATAAATTAAGAAGCTCGCCAAGTTAATTATTCTTGACCTCAAACTGAAAAAAATAAGCCAAGATAAATTTTTAAATTTCTCCGTAAGTTTCTCACCAAAAATTACAAAATTTAATATCTATGTATAACTTGATTCGTAGAATCAAAATATGGAAAAACATTGGTGTGTTATTTCAGAAAAAGTGCGATTTTGTGTCAAAATACCTATGTTATGCTGTATATAAATCTAATATAGATTTTAAGTCGCGTTTTCGAGACATGAAAAGCACAATTTGAATTATGCCAGTCGGCCCAGTAGAAGGAAAGATATAGAACTGCCCCCCTTTTTTTCGCAGTTTACATATTACTATTATTGAAAATCATTTTAGTGTTTTAAACTACGCGTAGCTGTTATTCCTTCATTTACAGATATTTCAAAAAACATGCAGAGAAGCTTCATATAATGAAATCTCTAAACAAGTAAACCTACTGCAGACAAAAAAACATTGCAAACAAGAATTGCATTTAAAATTTAACATATATTCACATTTTATTCTATTCATTATTAATTTGTTGCATTTACATAATACCCTCTGAATGCTTTCAAAACGATAATTAAAAGATACATTTATCTTAAATAATTACTTAATTTTATTGTTGATTTAGGAGCTAGCGAAACATAATTCTATTGTCAGTACTTTAACGGAACACGGAACCGGTCACGGTTAAATGAAAATGCATTTTAATGTACAAAGCTTTTCATCACTCTTTTTCAAGCGTCTTCTATATGATACTTTAAAGGCATCGTTGCATTTAGTGATATCATCCTGTGAAGGCACACTTCATAAGTTCATGGCCTAGTTTAAGTTCAGGGCGAAATCGTCTCAGTTTAAATCTTTAATCAGAAATTATAAGAAGCTAATTATGACTTTGATATAGCAGTGGTAGTCGTGGGTTCAAAGGACTTAATAGTTAGAAGTTCTAAGTTAATCTGCGCAGGAAATATTTACACAGGGAGTATCTGTATACAGAATTTTTGTACTGAGAATATTTAGGCAGAAAATACTTACTTAGACATTTACACAAGGAAAGTTCATTCAAGGTAAATAAATACGCAGAAAATACACAAATCTTTGAAGCTTATCTTTCCTAAAATTATCTAAAAACCTTCTAAATTTTTATGAATCAGATTTCAGTGTTCATTACAATACTTGAGTTTAACTAATGATTAAATTCCAATTTCTCAAGAATTAAAAGTAACGAATCGCGTCATAATTTTTTACTTTTTCTTGTCTGTTTTTTTTTTCAACAGCTGATGTTATATTTGTTTCTTCTTTTTTAATAACTTATTTTTTCTATTTATTTAATTTTTTGGAAAAAATTGCGTAAATTATTTTTATTTTTAAAGAAGACAGAGCTGTATTAATCTCTTTCGAAATGCATAAACATCTTCCGGAAAGACGAAAATCTAGTATCGGATTGAATTTTAAATAATTTTAAAATTCCAGACAGAGTTCAAAGTGTTATTTTTCTAAAATTGTATTTCTTTTTGTCCAGTTAGAGACGAGAGAATACGAGAGAAGCAAAATGATTATTATAAGAGAGGATAAGCCTGAAGGTATACGGAAGTGAAAGAGAAAATATCTTATCAGATACTGTAATATTAATATTACTATGTGTTCTTATTGGAATATAGGTTTGTTTTAAAGTTAATAATATTTTGATAGTCACTAACAGTTTATCCTTGAACGCTATTAATCTGTTATGTTCTTAATGTAATTTAATCCTTTCGAAATTCAAATTGTTAGCGTAATTTTCTCCTGTCTTTTTTTGTATTATAAAATTAGCAAAAAAAGGGGGAAGGAATACGCAAATAAATGCGATATTTGTTGATTTTAATTCGGGGTTTGAAATTTTAATTGGTTTAACATCTGCACATTCCACGTAAACTTTCCTTCTTATAAAATTGTTCTACGTTGCTGTTAACGATTAAAAGCTAGTATGTCTTAATTACTTAAATATACTTGCAAACATAGTATTACCAATGATATTTTTGGAAGAAATTTTTCCGTGTTTACAAAGCATTGAAGTAAAACTTCTGTCATAAGCAGATAGTAGCCAAATAGTATTTAAATATGGTAGCATTTTCAAGATGGACTTTCACTTTCCAATAATTACGTTTTAAATTACAAAGTTAAATCAAGAGATAATTATAAAAAACGTCGAATGCTGTATACTCTGGGATTAAATCTTTTTTGTGTCTTTTCCATTATACAATATGCGAAAAACAATTCTGTTCAGAAAGATACATGCACCAACTTTGCCGATTGGCCGCCTTAAATTTAATACATTTTCCTTATTTCTTAAAACTTGGTTCTTGTTTTCAAAGAAAGTATTTTCAATAAGCGTTTTAAGTGTGTCATTCCATTTCTCTTGTTGTTTATTGAAATAACTAACCTAAGAGATGGATCTATTCACGGAGAACACTCATAATGCACCAAAAGAGAGAGAGGTATAAATCTGACGTACTACTTACTGCCTGTGAAGCATAATATTACACGTACCTCTAAAATTTAAGAACACATTTAACATTTCATGCTACACATTATACACTAAATAATTTAGTTCTTAGAGCCCTTCGATATGTTAAAACTTGCATTCATGGGTGACACTATTCTATTCCATAATGCTGGAGCAATTTCAGTATTTTTATTATTATTATTATTATTATTTTGCCTCGTGTGATTATTACGCCTTGTGTGGCGTCGTTTTAATGATTTTTTGCCTCGTGTGACGTCGTTTTTATGATTTTTCGCCTTGAGTTGTAGAGATATTAGGTTATTTCGAAGCAGGAGAGATGAAAAATAAGCAATGCCCTCACCGGGACTCGAACCACGGACCTCTCGAATACGCGCCGAGCGTGCTGACCACTACACCACGAAGGCATGCGAAGAAAGCGGGAGAAATACCTTATATTATCCCCCTTTTAAAGGGCGACTGGGGATTAGGGAAGCAGTCGCCAAATCCTGATGGTGGAGAATCATCATCCACCACCTTTTTTAGTTCGGGGGCCACTGCAGAGACATTAGTTGCTTTGAAACCAGGAGATGTGAAAAATAAGCAATGCCCTCGCCGGAACTCGAATAACAGACCTCTCAAATATGCGCCGAGTGTGCTTACCACTACACCACGAAGGCATGCGAAGAAGGCGGGAGGAATACCTTATAGTGTGTCTATTAGGCAATGTTTGAAGTGTATTTGTTCTGAAGAAAAGAGTTCGTTATGGTTGTGCCTCGTCAAAAGGCATTTGAAGACGTAATTATTCGGTTCTCTCCTTTCTTCGCCTATACGTTTGTTCAGAAAAATTTTACCACTTTCGAAATGAGCTGAAGAATAAAGTGCGCTTTCTTTCTGAAAATATCAAGGTAGCGTATATATCGTTCCAGGTAAGGAACTTCTCAGCTTCTTCTTCTCTTCTTCCGCAGCAACTTAAAAAAAATATGTTTATTATCTATTTCCCTTATTTAAGTTAAATATGCTTTGCATTGCAGATACTTCATTTCAGAAATACAATTAAACATTCCATTGCCATCTGAATATAACAGCACTCTACCCCTAGAAATGGACTTTTCTTTTGTTAACTACCTTCACTTCCCAAGCAACAGAGGGAAGCAAATTTTGGAGAAATTAAAACTGGTTCCCACCTTTTCTATCCCCCCTGGCAAAACGAAAAAAAAAAGAAACTAGACAAACTTATAACATAAAATGGAACTGGATAAATATTTAGATTGAACACTGGGAAATTTTTTTAAGCCGCACGACTTTCAAAGAATTGAATAGCAACAGAGAACTTTCTTGAAAAAGATATCTCTTGAACGTCCGGTTATTGACAGTGGTCCCAGTTTAAGTATTGAATTAGTTAAAGATTTTCAAAATTGCAACTATTTTTGCAACTTAACCCCTTTCATTAAAAATATGCGAAACTTAAATTTATAAAAGATTCCAGTAGGAAAAAAAATTGCTACTATTAAAAGGGAAAAAATCATTCTCCTTGCAATGAAATTTCTCCGAGATACAAATTAAAATTTTGGGTGCCCGCATAAAATGTTGGTAAAAAAACCAGCCGTGCAAGTTAGATTCTCTAATGAAAATTTCTAAGAGATACATTTTAAGCAAGAAAATTGTTTATGTGACTATATAAATTATTACTAAAAAACCAGCCACTCAAGCTAGATCATTTCTAAAACATTTTATATCTATAACTAATTTTACATCTTGCGAAATTAAGTTTCTATAAGACTGCTTAAATTTGGTGTTTTCATTTTTCTTTTCATCAGATAAAAGAATAATTTTGACAATATTTTTCGAAGCTAATTTTGCATATTACAGAACCTTTTTCGGGGTAAAGGTAGAGATTTTTAACAGGTAAGAAACAGCTTTCCGGTCAGAACTTTCTTTGTAAAAGAGCTGTATAAAATTGAAATGCAGTATAATTTACTAAAAGGTATCATGTGATCAATAATATTGCTGGAAAAAAGAAAGCTCCGCTTTTTCTTATTGAATTTTTAAATTGCAAACAGCTGGTCAATGGATATTTTGTTGTGCAGCGTTTTCAAATTAGCCTGTGTGTTCTAAATGTGTGAAAGGCTTCTTCATAATATTTTTTATAAGTAATCAGATTTGGAAATTATATCATAGATCTATTCTTTATATTTTATACATTTAAAAGGTTTATGTAGAATATTTCTGTGGAACTGTAGAAGTTTTAGACGTATGTGGTGATGTTTCGGAAATATTTATAATAAAGATAGTATATATGAGACAAAAGCTGTTTCCCCGGGAAAAAGGAATGGTTCGTAGAGGACTTTTAAAGGAAACTGTCTAACAGTCATGGTGCACCATAGGATAAAACCATAAAAATGACCATGCAGCCATCTCGTGGGTCGGTATTCCACCCATCAATGCTCATCCGTAGTTGCTTTTCAAGCTCAAAAATTAAAAATAAAAGGGGAAGTGGAGTATTTTAGCAGTCTGGTGCATTTGAAAACAAAGTGAAACTACATAACATGCATTTTTTTCTAAAGTTTTGAAACTTTATTTTTGGCTGGATATCGAATTGAGTCCTGTGTTATTTGTATGTCATTTTTGTTAAAATATATTTAAGATACAATATGTATAAAACTGGTAAAGTTCAATTCTTTTCATTTTATCATTTGTGTGAGTATCGTAATACTGATTTTATTCAAAAGTGGTCTGAATCTTTAAAATCATTTATCTCGAAGGAATCCTTTTTCGTGCTTTATATACTTTAAAAAGGTCTATTTAAAATTCTTTGTAATGAAAATGTACATGTAGTAAAACTTTTTAATGATGATATAATAATTTTTTTCGATGATGAGGTGAATGAAGATGGCATAGCAGTCATGGCCTATTTTTTCACTTTATTTCTTGTTAAAAACAACATTTTGACACATATAGTTAAGCCTGTGTAAGACTCGCGCCCTTCTCTGGTAAATTTTTCCATTTTTATGACATTTTCACTTAAGGGGGAAAAGGTAGCCATAACAAGTTACCAAGAGAGAGAAGAGGAGTACGCATGTGCAGAAGATACCTCGAAGATTTGGATAAGACTAATTGAGTTTTGCTTCATCTTCAATTTAATTAGTTACTTGAATTTGTTTTCTGTACATATATATGAAATTTTGTACATTATCCGTTCCTTGTGTTTTAAACAAATTTTATTCATAATTTTTGATTTCCAATAAAAATTTTGAAAAACGTTTCTTTAAAGCTAGTCCCTTAAAGAAATTAGTTTCTTACTCTTTTAAAGTTATTAAAAGTTTTAAAAATATTATTTTTAAAATTTTTAATAAATTTGAAGTATTCCTGATGATAAATTAAGATAAAACCTTTTCGGCGCACAAAATTAGATAAATATGCAACCTGAGCCATCCGTTCATAGTTATATGAAACTTTACGCTTGTTTAATATTAGAATAACCAGTGTGTCAAAATAGCGAAATTTTCCTTTTGATAAAAACATGGTATGTGTTAATCATCGTAGTTACATTTTTAAAATTTTCAACTTAAAACCTTTTAAAATAAAATTTCAGTTTCTTCAATTCTTTTTAAAGAATGATTTAAGAACAATTTAAGATGTGAAAAATCACATATTAAATATATATTCCAATGTTCCAATGAAAAATAAATATCGTTGAACAGTGCTGCCACACATTAAAAAATGCTGTTTTTAGTTTAAAATCTTTAATTTAATTTTGTTGACCTTAAATCTTTTCCCTCTAGCAATAAAACGTTTTAATTACAGTTTTTGTTCAACATATACGGCATTTACTCGAAAATAAGCCCTTCCTTTTTTGCTATATGTTTAGCCTAAAATTCCTAAGAGTCTTATAATCGGTTATTTTAATAAATGAAATTGCATAATGAGTGGACGGAGTCTAAGTACCGTACTATTTAAAATAAGTATATTGTTTATATGCTAAATAAAGTACATAGATAATCACCGTATGCATAAATTGCATAATTACCATTAATTATCGTAGTTACCTCTAACTGAGCAATTTCAGTTTAAGCCTGTATCCACTATACTGAAATTCCTGAAAACAAATAGGTAATAAATAATGTGTCATTAATTTTTCTAAGTTTTTCTACATATGATAAAATATTGTATTTAATTATGTATTTCCTTCTAATCAGACACAAATGAATTCTGATGAGAACCATGCTCTGATGAAATATTCACGTGCTTTTTTTTCCTCAAAATATATACTAAAATGTAATTACACTCGAGGTGAGGAAATTTCCAAGTGAATACTGTAATAATTTAATAGTAATTAAAAATGATTATGCATTTTATTTCAAATGAAAAAATTAATATTTCAGCTAGTTTAACATGTGTGCAATAAAAATGGTATGAAAGTACTGCGTTTTATACATACATACCAAGGGCCAATGATTATATATCACTTAGTGCCTATGAAAAAGCTCCATCTATCTCCACACCATAATATTAAAATAATGAGAAGAAATAGGAAAAATACATGAACAGGATTTTAGAAAAAATTTAAAGGAAATCAACATAAGGTTAAGGAGAAGAAAGAATTTTTAAATTAAATATTTTTATGATTTTTGGTACGCTTAAATTTTATTAGTTTTAATTTTTTAATTTTTAAGATTTTTCAGGCATTTAACGTTAAAGATGATTTCTTCTTTCAATATGAAAAAACGTTTATAAATTCCTAAAATACATCGGCCATACAACGGAAACATTTCGTTGAACTGTTTTTACAATTATTACATCTCGTGTATAAGCTAAAATATAACCAAAATACTAGTGTATTGAGACTAAATTCTTCATTATTCCATGTTATACGAACTAAAAAATAAATAGAACAGATGAGTTTATTTGATTTATATATTATTTTATTTTTACTAGTGTAGTGTGACTAAATTCTGCATTATGCTGTGCTATATAGATATCTAAAAATAATGACATTTCGCTACTGCAATTGTAAATTTAGAAATAATTTCTTTGATCAGAAGATAATAATATGATATACAGGGAAACATATCTAAAATTATAACTCATAGTTCCAAAACATTTGGTCTTCTCTGGATGCGGTCACTCTAAAGAACATGACTGCGACTGATAGCATGATTGATTCGCGTAATAATACACTCACGTTTGTGAAAATTGCAACACCAAGAAGGAATCGTCATAATTGAATGCAATTTAATACACAGTTGAGTGGTAGTGGTACAAATAAATGATTAAATGTTCAAAGCAAACAAACAAGAACAAGAGATCAGAATCAGTATTTTGTGTGGCCACCACGCGCCGCAATAAGTGCTGCTACACGACGTGGCATGGAGTCAAACAAAGTTTGAATGTCTGACTGAGGAAGAGCATTCCATATCGTTTGTACGCGTACCCAAAGTTCGTCTGCAGACGCAACAGGACGAGGATCACGAGCAAGACGCCGACCAATGACATCCCACACATGTTCAATTGGCGACATATCCGGGGA
The DNA here is from genome assembly GCA_000611955.2 of Stegodyphus mimosarum. Taxonomy (NCBI): domain Eukaryota; kingdom Metazoa; phylum Arthropoda; class Arachnida; order Araneae; family Eresidae; genus Stegodyphus; species Stegodyphus mimosarum. Next base: position 111,149 of record KK120285.1, read on the forward strand.
ACACGCAGGCCAAGGAAGAAGCTGTACCTGCTGCGCTGCAAAGAAGGATTTAACAATCCGAGCAGTATGAGGGCGGGCATTGTCCTGTTGAAATACAGCGCCTGGCAAGCTTTGAAGGAAGGGAACAGCTTCGGGCTGTAGAACTTCACGGATATACCGGTTGCTGTTCAGATTGCCCACAATTCGTAGCAATTGAGATCGTCTATGATATGCTATGGCGCCCCAGACCATAACTCCGGGTGTTCGTCCACTGTGGCGTTCGATAATGCACTCCGGAAGGTGGCGTTCACCGGCATAGCGTCTGACACGAATGCGGCCATCATGGTACCACAAATTAAAGCGGGATTCGTCAGAAAACACGACATGCTGCCAATCAGCACGCCAGTCTCTATGCTGATTGGCCCATTGTAGCCGCAGGCGGCGATGGTCGTGCGTTAGGGGGATCCTGTATAAAGGAGTCCGTGCGCGCAGTCCACACTGCAGCAGACGTCTACGAATTGATGAAGCACACAATGAAACACCTGTAGCTATTGACCACAGTGCTGCCAATTGTCTAGAGGAAGCTGTACGGTCCGTCCGCGCCATGCGGACCAGGTGTCTATCATCGCGAGCTGACGTCACATTTCGGGGTCCACTCCCGGATTTCCGAGTTGTCCGACACTCGTCCGTCCACTGCTTCCAAACGCGCATCACTGTGCTGCTGTTACGCTGCACACGAGAGGCTACTGCACGATACGACAATCCAGCTTCACGAAGGCCGATGATTCTCCCTCGTTCAAACTCTGTAAGTTGTTCAAATCTCGCTCTCTTTTGTCGACGAGGCATAAGTACAGATTGAGTTAACGTTTACCACTAGCAGATAACCACCGATAACCATACACGCCTCGCTACAGCCGTCTATTTATTCGGATCCATCAGCCGTTCAGAGGGCGCTGCTCAGCATACGCATGCGCTACGGATTTGCAATTCTAATCATTTGCATATCATGCGCTACTTTGCATTTCCTGAAAATTTCAGCTCACTCGCGTAAGTCCTTCATGGTGTTGCAATTTTCACAAACGTGAGTGTATTTTCCTGTTCCAGTCTTTCGACGTTAGTTACAGAAAAGTATTGCGGTAAAAAATATGATAAATGGGTTTATTAAAACCGTGATGCTAATGAAGTTACGAATTAATTACAAAGAGGAGAAGTGATAAAACAAAATTTGGGGGGGATATTCTCTTATAGCTAATTTTCAGAAATATAGTTAATTTTATGGAGATTAATCAACTGTAATTTGTCTACGAATTGATGAAGCACACAATGAAACAAAAACTATAGCTAGTTTTGTGAAGGTGAATGATATTTTACTAGAAGTCACAGAAAAAGTAAACATTTAACAATCTGAAACGTATTACGATGTGGTTTTCGCAGAAATGCACAGAAAGATATGAGATCTTTTTTAATAATGAAGGATTTTATTGCAGATTAGTTACATTTTCCATCGAAAGGTGCATTAAGTGTGATACATCAGTTTCGTACAATGAAACAACAAATATTTTGCAAATATACAGTATGATTGGCGTTATTCATGAGAAAGGTTGTCAGATGCGGCACAACATTTTTCACAGTACCAAAGAAGGTTCGGTTGTAATTCCTATCACTTTGTATAGAATATGTTTTTTTATTAAATGTAAACCTGTAGCAAATCCTCAATAAGCGACTGATCGCTATATCTAAGATAAAATAAAAACATAAAAAAGGTGTAAAAGATCCTTTTATTTAAAACTATGCAAGCTGAAGAAGGCAGTCTTTATGCTTACAATTCAGCCAGTATTTATGGCGAGAACTCAAAGTAAAATTTGATGTTAAAATCTAAGTATTAATTAGCTAAAGGTTACGCAGAGTAATTTACAATTGAAAGTTGGCTTCTAAGCTTACGCCGGCATGAAAGTGCTATCGGCAAGACTAAAACAACGCCGAAGGCAGAGCAAACTAGTAACGTGGTCTTCAGGAGGTAGAACAGGCTTTATCTAAACAATCTCAAATAATCACTTAAATGCACACGGGTAATTTGCATTCTGGCAGGAAAATGGAAAAAGAGATGTGACAGTACAGGTTCCGAACATAAATTAACTGGTTAATTAACATAAATAAACCCTACAACATGATGGCGAATAACTTTTTTCAGTATGGCCAATAACGTCTGTCGACATCTGTACGTCTGTGACTTTAAGTAAAACTGTAATCATTCCTTCAAGTCTTTCTCCGTATTTCTGTGAAAATCGCATCGTGCTACTAGTTACACTTTTCGAATTACTAAATTTCTATTTTTTCTGTAGGTTTTGGATCACCATATATATCAATAATATGAATTTCGCATAGTAACTTCAAAAACATTGAATACCCTGACAGGAAATGAAAATGTTCGTATACACAGTATACGAATGTGATGAGTCGTTTACCGAGTGTTATGTAAGAACAGTTCAATCAAGTTCATAATGACAAATTTTACCATCTTTAAACACGGATAAAATTTGGAACTAATCAACTGCTATTTTTGATTGGAAAATGTTTTCATGGTGAAATCGAAAATGTAATTCCTTATGAACAGGTTTCTTGACTTTTGTCAGGTACTTTAGTTTGGAGGTATCGTAGTTTAATACAGAAATTGAACATTATTGTCCTTTTATATGAAAGTGTTACAATTATCATCACCGATTTTTATTTATATTGTCGGAAGTGTGGGCACTTTCAAAACTGGTCTCCGTTTTACTGGAACTGGTTTACTGTATTTCTGCTAAATTCTGTATATATTTCTAGTTAGTAATAACTGATTTCGTTCTTTATTTCTGAAACTCTTACTTAAGACCGGATTGGATTACTTGATTATGGTAGAGCGCACTAGAGCCGTCTATCTGAAGAAGGGGGATGCTTTCGTGTGGGAGATTTAAAGCCTTACTCAAGAAATCCATTCGTAGACCAGTATATATAAAAATGTAAAAAATACTGTACTTCGAGATATTTTTCATATATTACTTACCTAAAGTAAAATATTTAAGTAAAGCATCCATTTCTTTTCATCAGA
>KK120285.1:114228-196666 GCA_000611955.2 Stegodyphus mimosarum
AGCGGTAAGAAGCAGAATATTGATAGTTCGACCTGGGTTCAGATCTCGACCAATGAGACTGGCCGAATGGGAGTTTTCCTGACTTTCCTCATGTATAATGTGAATTCGAACTAATTTCGCTTAAAAAGTTCTTTAGGCAGCGAGTGCTCCAGTCTGACACATAAAACGACTGCAATCAGATGCTTAAAACTCCTCACATCTGATCTGCATATCTATAATAATATGTATTATAATACTCATAAGTCCTTTTTAAATAAACAGTTTTCTTTGTCACTGTAATCTTTTTTTAACGGAGTATATTCTCTTTGTTTTTTCATCGAATGAACATTACTTTTTCTAGCTTCTATATTTCCACTGCTTTCTTAATTAATAACTAATTGTTTTCTTTAACTTCTAGGGCTGTGAATCAAATTATTGGACTTATATGACATACAATGAAGATTACTCTGGAAATCTTACGAGTTAACGTTGTGTGATGATTAGATACAGTGCTTCTAGAATCTGAAGTGAAAGTGAAGGAACGTGCTGCAGCATTTAAGTGGTCGTATGTTAAGGACTAAAAACGCCTTTATCCCGAGTGCCTACTTTTTTCAGGAAGAATATTTCCTTGATGCTTTTCTTGTGTATATTTCAGAATGCGTAAATTTGTGCTTACTTCTGTGTCTGAGTTAAAAATGTTTCCTCTGCACTCAAATTTAACAAATGTCAGTTGGAAAACTTTATTAAATATACTGGCAGTATTTTTACTTATTATTTAATTTCTACTCGTTGTAAAATGTAAGCAACAGTTATTGAATCGATGTGTTGAATGATGCTGACATAAAAAAGAAATGTTGGAACAGGGTAATAAAGTTGTGTTTCTATTTACCAGTCTCTGAAATATCTGTAGCTCAGTTTTGTATGTCATGTCGTGTCACATGTGTCACGAAGTGTGTCATGACGAATTCATTTTCCCTCAATTTAACACAAAAGAACCGAAACACATTAATAAATTATTTTTGTTATGAATTATCTTAAATTCTAGATACAGTTAACTCTATATCGGACTCAACTTTATATCAGCCAGTTTCAACACAAATAAACGCACTATAAAAAATTGAGCTAATGGCATGAAACTCGGCATATATGTTACGTTGAAGAGCTATGTAAATGCTTAGAGTTTTCTAATAAAAAAGTGTTTTTATTTAGGTATAGTAGCCACAAGAAAGTTGCCTTTTATTAAGTAGTTAGGTCCTTCCCTCTAACTAAACAAGTCGATTTTCGGTGCAGTACAGAATCAGTCAAATTACGTTCACAGAAGATTCTGCTGAAATTTTGTGGCTCATCAGCTAACTCAATAGTATTCCAAAAAGGCTACATTTGATTTGCAAGTGTGATAACCATGTGCCACTCAACAACAAATATGAAATTAGAATTCTGGCTAATCCTCCACACACGTATGTAGGGTCATCAACACTGAAATGAATGATATTGATGTCTAAGGGCAATGTGTCTCCATTTGAGCAGAGTCTAAGACGACCCATATCGGAACCAATCTAGATAGCTATTAGGAGGTCAGCTGTAGCTTCTATAATGGGTGTCGAGACTTATTTTCACCTTCTACCAGTCGACTCCGTACTCCACTTCATTCATAAGGATTCATAAGGCATTTGAATAGATGATAGCAAACCAGTGGTGTGGTCATGCTTGTTCTGATTGAACGGACCTGTCTGGAATGCTGTGTATGTACGGCGTCTTGAGCTTCTATGTCGGTTACAGGTGATTTCTTTGTTCTACTGGAGTCAAACCCAATCAACTACCATTTCACTCCAAACAAGATGCAACTAATATGGCTGATGGATCAATCTTTGTTTCTATGCTTTGGCCTCTTTCTAGACCAAACAACCACTTCTAGTGCTGTGAGTTTCATCTCAAAAACATCTTTGTACACAATTTGCAATACCAAAGCAGAAAATAAGGTTAAAATTTCCCGTGAGCAAAAACGCCTATCAGTTTAAATATTTGACCGATAGTCCTTCCTCATTCGTGCTGAATGCGCCCTATAATAACTCTACTAGTATTGAAATTGTTATCATTTGCATACATGTTCAAACGAATCTACCAGTTTCTTGGCTATAGCTCAACTCTTTTTGGGGAGCATATATGTTTTCCTTATAGTTGGTATTTATTCACGATTGCTGAAACAGAAGCTTTAATGATTTATTAATTTAATAGTACAAATTAAAAATTAATCGCAGCAAAATTACATTTATCTTACGCTGAAAATTATAAAAAAAAGCTGTTCAAATATCATACAGTAATTCTGTTATGACCTAAAAAACTGTATCTCAATCAATATATTGCAGGCCTGACAAAATATGAAATGACTTATCACTGATTAATAGTTAATTACCTTTAAAACAACCACGTCTGCTCATTCTGAAATCCTCCCATTTTGGCAATCTGTTGTTAATTCCCTATATAGTACCCCTTATTACTAAATTTTGTAAGACGCAATGAGTTACTTGCATGGAAGCAAGTCGTAATTTTCTCATTTGAATTATAATGCAATTCAGAGGAACAAAGTTTCCTTCTTCATAGCTAATTTGTTATCCGTAACAAAGTGCTAAGTCGCTGATCATAGAGACGAATCTCAGCCTGCCAATCGGTGCCTTGTAAGCTCGATGAGAACATCTGCATTTCATGATAATAGGTGGTAGTTTCAAAAAATCAATGTCCTTGTCAAAAGCATTACAAGCTGAAAACTGATAGAGGGCCTAAAGCAAGTTTCCTTGCTACTTTTCAGAGCAGGGACAGCGGTGACTTTTATTGATTTGATTCTAATGATGAGGGCTAGACTGAAAACTTACGTTCATATTCAAGGACAACATATGATTTCAGAATAGCATTATAAGGATAATCTTTTTTTTTGTTGTGTCATATGCCATTGCTCTTTTTAAACTTAGTCGTTTCTGTTGAGAGGTGTGTTATTTAAATTAGCCAGCAAAGACTAGCATATTGCTATGAACGTACTGTTCATTTATAGTCAAAAGCATCATAGGGTACTGAATTTTAGACAATTTTTTTTTAATTTGCACCATAAATTTTATAGAAGCATTTTTAATATGACATACGAATTCCATTTAACTTATTCAGCTTAACGCTTACTACTAAAATATTTATTGAAACATTCACAGCTCTAACGCTGATTCCCTAATTTTGAGCTTTGTCAAATCAGGAAAATCTTAATTTACTTCAGATTTGCTCTTGTCAAAAGACATCAGTTCAAGTTTTTAGAGAGATTTCAGAATCTTAAGAATTATGAACTTCCATTTATTCCGAGGAAACTAAATAAATTAAGACAACTTTAAAGGAAAAAAATCTGAAGAATCAAATTTAGTAAATTAAAAATAGGGTTTCATATTTAAATGCTCCAATTTATCGAATATGAAAGTTAACTGTTTCTAATGAGTCCATTAAATACGTAAAGGAAAGTAATGATGATAAAACACGGCAGCAAATTTTGACCAATAAAAGAGTCAGTAATATTAAACTAATTCTTTCTCACTCCTCCATAACAATTTTTATTTAATTAACACTCGTCCTTTACATGAGTGCTTTAAATATCAAGCAGTACTTACAACTCTGATAAGAATACAGGTATATATGAAAATAAAAAATGCAAATACTAGGAACAATTTAATTCTTTTCAACTTACTCAATTGTATTAAAACTAAAATTTTTCTCACCGTCAATTTTCTCTTTTACTGTGTAACTGACAATGAAGAAATTAGCTCCGTTACCTTAAAACAACTTTTTAAGATCAGTTATATAATTATTGAGCTAACTCTCCACAGAAAAATGATTAAAAATCATATTTAGAACTAAGTGTCGCAATTTGATTTCTTCTATAATGATACAACAATTAAGGATTATCCTAAGCCAAGCCTCACCTCAAAAAGCACTAACTTTCATGAACGGAAACTTTGTCATTGTGTGTGGGGGCGGGATACTGAAGTTAAATGCAATTAAAGTTTTATCTCCTCCATTTGCTTTTGTCGTTACAAATCAGTATATCCTACTAGAAGTTGAGAGAATCCTTGGCGAAGGCAGAGTTGATTTTCCAAGATATACGATTTCAAAAATACCTGAATATACTTTGTAGAGTCTCTTAGGATCATGTGATAACCAGTCTTTAATTTTTCGCCATTAAGTAAAAGTTTAATTTAATTATCATGCTAATTATATTTATTATAAGAATAAAATTAATATTAAATACGTCTGAAAGAAAAGAACTCGTATTTCAAAAATTATTTAGGAGTGCATCTTGTGAAAGTAAGGATATTAAGTATTTACTATAACGTAAAATTAAAACTCAATTTATAAGGTATTTCTCCCGCCTTCTTAGCACGCCTTCGTGGTGCAGTAGTCAGCACGCTCGGCGCGTATTCGAAAGGTCTGTGTTTCGAATCCCCGCGAGGGCATTGCTCATTTTTCCTCTCTCCTGATTCGAAATTACCTAATGTTTCTACAATGGCTCCCGACCTGAAAAAGGTGATGGATGATTATTCTTCACCACTAGGATTTGGCGATCGGGTCCCCTAATCCCCAGTCGCTCTTTAAAAGAGTGGTATTTCTCCCGCCTTCTTAGCATGCCTTCGTGATGTAGTGGTCAGCACACTCGGCATGTGTTCAAAAGGTTCGTGGTTCGAGTCCCGTCGAAGGCATTGCTCATTTTTCATGTCTCCTGCTTCCAAATACGTAATGGTTTCTACAAGTGTTCGCAATTAAAAATGTTTACCTCCAGCTCGTGGCAAAATGTAAGATATTTATCCTTCAATTTTAATCGACAAATTCGGCTGTTTGAAAGCAATGTGTTGCCACATTCTCAAGTAGCATACTTATTATATCCACGCTACAGCATGTTGCCATTAAGTAAATCGTAAAATATTTAACTTTCAAATTTAAGCTTCCTGTTACCAAACCAAACTTTCTGCAGCAAACCAAATAATCGAAAAACATTAAATGTAGTACTTCAAAATATTTGTTCTACTTTTTAATCTGACTGATTTAAATAAAAACGAAGGTGCAAGATTAAATTAAATCGCAAGATGTCTAAGTAGAAATATTAAATATTTTTAATTAAATATTTTTAAGAAATGACACTAATTGGACTCATTAAAAACACTGCATACTTTTCCTCTTTTTATAACACTTTTAGGCGTCTGACCACTCGAACGGGTACTTTTCAAAGAAATATTATGGCGTAAAAATATGTATGGCAACCTCTACCACTCTATCGGGAATTCGAAAGATATGTTATTTTGAAATACCTTGTTATTTTTCTCTTGAATTCTTTGTGGCGTAAGTGCGAAGAAAGCATTGCTTAATACTAAAGCTAAAAATACCAACAAATTTTGTTATCAGGATGAGTCCAAGACCTGCGATGGCAACCCGCGATGTTCAGCGAGAAAATAAAATAACTTAACAAATCCTCTGGTGCGACGTTAAAATTTGAATTCTTTCAGATTTTTCTTCTTTCTTTTATTACAGTTCTTTCATATAAAACAATGTTATTTACTGCAGTTGTATGGATAATTAGGAATATTGTTTTCAGTATTACTGGTATTGGAGACTATTGGTGATTTGCAGTTTGAATATCGGTTGCGTGTAGATAAATTGGAATGGTTTGTCAAAATTATTTCCTATAAAATTCAAAATTTCATGCCTCCATCTTTATTTCTTTGATAATACACAATTCGTGTTCTTTTATTCGAAATACACTGACTACCAATAAGTATTTGGACACCTGTGATAGAAAAGAAAAACTAACTTTATTCAAAATCAATAGTTGGTAGAGCCTTCACGAGAGGTAATTACAGCGTGGACCCTCCGGGGCATACTTTCCACAAGTCTTTGTATGACAGCTAGTGGTATTTTCTTCCACTCGGCTTAGAGAAGACATAGAAGTTCCTTCACCGATTTTGCACGGGTAGTGCACTCCTGAATTCGGCGATGCAACTCGTCCCAGAGGTTCTCGATAGGGTTCAGGTCTGGACTCTGGGCAGGCCAGTCCATTCGATGAACTCCATTGGCACCATACCAAGCCTTGGTTAACGTCGAAACATGACAACTGACATTGTCGTCCTGAAAGTAACAGGGATCCAACACGTAAAACTGCCGCAACGTGGGAAGCACATTGTCATCCAAAATAGTGCAGTAGGCATCGGAGTTGAGCTTACCATGAATGGGGACCAAGGGCCAGACCCAGACGAACGCCATCCGAACGGTAAAGGGTGAACTTTGATTCGTCACTCCAAAGAACCCGTTTCCACTGATCTACGGTTCAATTCCCATGTGCTTTGCACCACATTAACCGAGCAGCGCGGTTGGACTTTGTGATCAAAGGCTTATGGGCAGCAGCACGACCATGAAAACAAAGCAGATGTGCTTCCTTACGGATGGTATTCATTGAAACAATACTCCCGGATGCCTGTTGAAACTCCTCGCGGATGAGGGCAAATCGGTTGGGTGCGTTTCTTCCGAATTTCTCTGGACAGCACTAGTCGGTCTCCATCTCCCAGTTCCGTTGGTCTGCCGACTCGGGGCACATTCCGACAATCACCGCTCACCTTCCACTTTTTAATCACATAGGCCACTGTCGATTTTGGGTACTTCAGATCGCTAGATATGTCCCTTAAGGATTGGCCACATTTGTGATACCCGATAATTATACCTTTCTCGAAATCAAATAGCTTCGAACTGTGAGGCATCTTGCATGCAACTAAAACCGATGCTGTTTCCTACACGATATATACCAGCGGAGTCCGTGACGTACCTTAGGACCGCAGATATCGTCATTTGCATAGGTGTCCAAATACTTATTGGAAGTCAGTGTATGCACCAAAGTAGACTAGTTTTCGGTTGTTTTCTCACTTTACATTCCAGTTATAAGGGAAAAATGAAATTAAGGCGCCGATTCTCGTAACAGCTGTAGCTACTCCAGGAATAACGTAAATGAAATCAAATTCATACTTCTCAAAAAACTTAAGTATGGGTATAAGAGGACAGAGACGAGAACGTGTCTTCATTCTTCTAACGGCGATCTTTATAATGATAAGTGGAGCAAGCCAAACTTTACACAATTGATAATAAGGAGCATTTCATTTTTAAACATTCTTGTTTAAGCTACAGATTACATGCCTACAAACTTCTGTATATCAGCTTTACTGAAGTGAATTTATATTTATTAACAATTAACTGTAGGAAACTTGTCATGGCGAAGTGAGAGCGGTAAGAGCTGCCGTTCGGATTAAAGAGAGACAGAAGAAAATTACTAATGTCGGATACGTGGTGTTTCCTAGGCAAGCTTAGCCTATGAAGCTCATTATGATAAACATAAATCACCTTCAGTACATTAGTTACAGTAACAAATTTTAATGTTAGAAAATACGGCATATAGTACTGTGAAGTTATAGCACTTCTAAGGTATTTTCTCCCTCCTTCCTGCATGCCTTCGTGGTGTAACGGTAGCACACTCGGCGCGTATTCGAAAGGTCCAGGTTCGAGTCCCGACGAGGGCATTGCACATTTTTCATGTCTCCTGCTTCAAAGGTCCTAATGGCTCTACACACTTCTGGGAACAAAAGTTATTAATACTTCATTTAATTCAGCTAATTTATTTTTAATTTAAATTTCTGAAACAGCTAATTTTGGCGCCAATTCTAATTTTTCACCTGAAGCAAGTACCTCACTTGCGACAACCTTGTTCCGGCTCTGACAGAATTATTAATCTAGGGGTGTATTAGTATCGATCTATATTTCATAAATTATCTAACTAAAATTTTGAAGTAAATGAAGGTTGAATATTGCCTACAGACATGTGTGTTCTCTTGTATCATAACTGTTTTCTTGTATTATAACATTTTAAATTTCAGTATTCATAACTGTTGCTTTTGGTTCCATAATGCGCTGAACGATAGCAGCTTGGTCAAAGCTACAAAACATTGATCGTTTATCCTCGGTAGCTTAATGTACTGACTGCATGTGGATTTCCATGTGCAAAGAGCATGAGCCAATCTGCAATAGAAAGTGCTCCAACCTCTTTGAAGACATCCAGCATCTTCAGCAGAGAGCTTTTAAAGAATGAATTATTCCATTTTAAGATGCAATGCGATTCCAGCTTATTGTGCATGCTATGTAACTTTATTATGATTTCATTTTAAAATTTTATTTACTGAATTGTGATCATTTGCGAATGCTTCTTTTACAACTTATTCGAAGGTATCACAAGTTTACACATACTGTAAATAATCATTTCAGAAATCAAATAGATTAATTCAGAATTTTCAGAATATTAATTTGAAGTGTAATTATAATTTTTCCATTAATTGAAGCAATCACCTAAATTTCTTTCCCATACAAATAAAAATTGTCAAAACGATCGCTGCATTAAATTAACATTTATTCTTTGTAAAGGAATTAGTTCGCTTTCATACACTTATTAATAAAAATATATTCCAATATAATGCTATTCGATTTCAAGTATAGAATGTAAATGTTGAGGATAGTTATGAGCATAAGTAGAGTAATTTCTAATAGGAAAAGAATATGTATCCTTTTAGAAATAAGTTGTGTAACTGAGTAATTTTAAGTAATATCGGTTATTATATTTTGGAGGTACACTAATGCAGAACTCTAAATGCTGGGTGCTTAGCCTAGGTTCGATTCCCTGCAAAATGACTTGATGCTTGGGGTTTTTTAATTTAATTTTCAAGGTCTTGAGATCTCTTGGAAGGAAATTTGTCTTGAGATCCATAGGCTGTACAATCGGCTTTTCAAAGGTATCACAAGTTTATTGTGGGATTCAAATCAAGATATTGTTTCGTCAATTTATTCGCTCAATGTCTTGAGCTTCAAGAATTTTATCTACCAGGTTTGCTCAGTGTGGATATTTTCTCATGGATAAATAAATACTAAATGATTCTCATTGAGGTTGGGTTTTTTCTATAAGAATACCACGCAGATTCCTTTGGAAAAGATTGTGCGAAGATAGCCTTCTTAACACAGATAGTCCTGGCATAATTAAATCACCAGTCATAGCTGCGCACTTTAACCTCATAAAGATATTTTTATGATTGATCAAGTTTCAGATTATTCCAAATTTCATTTCCACTAGATATCATGGTAGGAAACAGTCTTCATTTTAAAGGATTTCATATTTTAGAAAATTACTTTAATACCGCAGTTTTTTATTTCTTCTCAGCTGTACATTATCATGCATCAAATCCTGGCAACCAAATATAAAAATGCTTAATTTAGAAGTCAAACAACAAAAATCATTGTTATAGTTTAAAATTTTCACAGGACTAGTTTCGATGGTTTAACCGAACCATCAACCTCAGCTGCAAAAGCGAAAAAAATTTTTTTTTATTATTTTTATTAATTAATTAATTAATTTATTTTGCGCTTTTACAGCTGAGGATGATGGTTCGGTAAAACCATCGAAACGAGTCCTGTGAAAATTTGAAAATATAGCGCTGACTTTTGTTGTTTGACTTCTAAATTAATATTTGCTCGGCGTGTTATTGTATCTTAATTATAAAAATGCTTATTGAAATTATGTGAAATTATGATCTTTCCTGTTATTTCAAGTACAAAGCTAAAACTGTTCAGTACATCTGTCAGGACTGAGTGTTCGGTGCATATTCTTGGCAAACATCTTTGTGAAAAGTGAAGTCCTGATCTTGAACAGGGAGCTGAATGCAGCTATGTTCTGTGGTAGAATACTGTGAATAAGTGGTAGAAAAACTACACTTCAGAGGGATTTAAAATCCTCTTTTATTAAACCACAATTATGTACAGTCACTTCCCAACTCGGGATAGATACAGAAAAATAATGACCGCCACTTGGGTCTAAACTGAACAATCAAATTAATTTAAACTAAAGCCAATTAGAAATTAAATCGTCGTTGCTCACAGAGCTATGAACGGGAGGTTGGCCTCTAAACTAAATGGTGCGTAGCAAGATTTAACTAATACTGACGCACTTAGAATTACTTCAATAAGTAATAACGTAACAGCGCTACGGCTTAGAATTTAAATACTAGCTAGTCAGGAGAACGTCGAATAGAGTAACAGTGGTCTGAGACTAAAAGCTCTCTCACACTGAAAGGTTTCTACCTTTCGTTTAAATAGAACTTGGCTCCACTTCAAATTAGCATAAAGCTGAAACGCGCGCTTATTCTAACGGGAAGTTGGAATGAGAAAAGATAGAAAAAGTCAAATTAAAATAAAACTTTGTTAGTTTAACTAAAACCTTACACATCTTTTAAGATACTAAACAGACAAACATTACGTTGTTTAAAACTACCTGAAAATATTCATATAAATGTTAGCAAAGATTAACCTTTGTTTTACGTATTTTAATAAGAAATGTGAAATTAGTTTATGATTTAAAAAATGTATCTCTTGATTGAGATGTTTACTATGCGCTCATAACTACTAAAGAGTTTTTTGAGCATTTTCACGGCTTCATTATAGTATCAACTATATGCTGGCGACCGTTGACATAAAGTTTAACGTAATAAATATACGGCAGATGGGCAGAATAAGGTAGTTTCTTTAAATAAATGTTTCCCTTCCCAAATTTATAAAATGTGTCTACATTACATTATTTAGAATTAAAGGTGTTTTATTTCCGAAGAAAATGTTCGGTAACAACATTAAAATTAGAATTGTTGATCTGTTGGGAAGTACAATGTACAATTTTACTTCAACTGTACATTGATTCTACATTTCTTGACACGGTGGTGCCATTGAATATTCTGCCATTTGCAGTACAAAACTGGTGGTATTTTCCATTTATTTTTTTTTTGCCTCTAGCTGCCCTCTTATGGTGTCATAATAGTGATATATGCTGTGATATTATTCATCACCTGTTATCCATTCCAATTTCCTAAGGCATGAAACAGAAATGGAATTACAATTTTTAAATTTCGTTCGATATCTGTTTTTGCGTCTGTACTTATTCCACATACACTAAGAATAAATCCTACAATGAACCTGGCGAATTTTCGTACAGGCGTAAATGAATTACCAGCACAGAAGAAGGGTAAAAAGCAGCCCTTTATTAATTCAAAGATTAGCAAAAAGGCACTATCTTCGTGCGTTACGAAACACCGTCAATTTGCGGTAAAACTTAAGTGTAGAATATCAATTCAAACAGAGTCTAAAATAAAATAGTGCTGAATTAGCACGTTAAATTAAACTTAACAGATGGACTCGCAAAAACCTAACAGGCTTGATGATGATCCCAAATGGCCAAAAGGCTTACTAGCGTAACAGCGAGATAGCGACGGAACGTGCGCTGGCTAGCGAAAACAAGCACTGAATAAACTCAGAGATTTACCCGTTTAAATATTCACTTCCCTTAACTTCAAATTTACATCCTGGGGAGAAAATACTAGGGGAAGTTAAGAGGTTCAGGAAAGGTATCAAACTTAAAATAAATTTGTTATGCAAAATAAGGGAAACCCTACTCTATAACCCATAAAATTTTTAACATCATCTTAAAGTAGGTGTATTTCTAGGCACACCTGCAAAAAATTAGAATTTTTTATTCAAAATTTTCTACGATATACATTAATTTACATACTGGCGCATTTCGAAATTTGACATATATGTTATAAGCGATAATAACGCCAAAGGTGGTTTATGCACTTTGTTAAAATTATTTGAAAGTATGAACGATGACTTCTTTTCCGCTCGTCTACAGTGAAATAAAGGAAAGGAAAACAGGTTGCTATAAATTAAGAAGTTCGCCAAGTGAACAATTCTTGATGCAAACTGAAAAAAATGGGCCAAGACAAATTTTTGAATTTCTCCGTAAATTCCGGTCCAAATTTTACAAAATTTAATTTTTAGGCATAATTAAGTCGTAGAATCGAAATATGGAAAACCATTGGCATGTCATTTCAGAAAGAGTCCGATTTTGTTTAAAAATAACTGTATTAGAACAATGCTATATACAAATCTAATATGTCCTAAGTCGCGCTTTCGAGACATGAAAAACGCAATTTAAATTTCGTCAATCGGGTCAGTAGAATGGGAGATATAGAACTGTCCTTTTTTTTTCGCAGTGTAGAAGTGGGCGGGACACCAAAATTTTCCTATTGGTTTTATTGGCTAACCGGGGTATCAGTTGTGCAGTTCCATAGTGCAGTAAACAGAACCACCACAATCAATTCACTTTTGACCAAATGTTTAATTCATGTGTTTCCGAACGGAAAGAGGGAAATGGGTTGGGGCGCCTTCATGCTGGAACTGCATATCGTGCGACACGTCTGCTGTCTTTGCTTATCTAACAAGCAAGGCAATACTTTCTTCGAGAAAATCCGTCCGTCCGTCTAGACGAGAAGGCATGAGATATAGGCCTATTAGTTGGTTAACCAAACAATGATGGAAAACCGGTGTTGTGCCCGGATACTCCTGGGTTGACTACTGTCTGTACATGTGTGTTATGAGAGTTGTAGCAGCCTTCTCTGCTAAAGTATAACTCGTCGATAAACATCATAGCAGCTGAAAATGGTGTTCTGTCGCACACTTCTGCATTCAGCAAATGCATCTCGCTTTGCGCAGTCAACAAGAAGTAGCTCATGAGATGAATACAAGTCTTTTTTTTTAATTTATAACGTACTTCTCCATTACGCACTACATGGAAAGAGAGGAATGCCCGGAAAGGACATTTTAAGGGAAGTTGGCTCGTATCCACGTTACACACGGGGAAAAACACGAAAACGCTCATGCAGCCAGAGCCAGCCCGTTTAAGATTCTCCAGACCACGTTTGGAAAACAGCGAGTTTGTAGCGATCACTCGTGCGCTGACATGTGGACATATGCTTTGTGCTTAACGGAGCACCATCTCTCTTCTACTTCAGGTGTCCGTGTCTTTCGCTCCCGATTCCTTTGATTTGTTCCGAAAGATCTCGTATTGAACAAACTTTTATACGGCTGTAGAAATATCAGGTGACTTCGGGGTATTCGTGTACCGCTTACTGTACAAGCGACCAATATTTCTTCCATTATAATCGGTTGCTCTATATGTTAGGTCCATATCTGCCGACTCGGATTACTGAAATCTTCCATCCTACATCCTCTGCGGTTGATTTTTGACTGCCTAATTTCGTAGCGTAGGTTTTACCTGTTCCACACAATGCTCTGAACACATTACGAATGCGCATCCACACCTAACATTGCTATGTACTTCGAATCGCCCCCTTTGAGTAACTTACCCCTCCCTAAAGTTTGTTAATGCTTAAGCGAATCTCCCTATGTATCAAGAACACCGGAAATCACACCAAAACACTTGAAAATATATCATGAAAATTTTCAATATTGCACTAGTAAACGTATAACCTCCCTTCCTTTTCCCCCCGTTTTGCAATAAATGTCAGTTTAATGGAAATATACCAATAACGTTTCCTAAACGTCTCGAATTTACAAATTTATACCGTATTTACGATTAATAATTAAAATGCTTTATTTTCTTCATTTTTAAAGTGATTGTGTGAACTTTAAGGATTCTAGATGGTTATTTGAACTGTTTTCTTCAGTTCAAAAAACTTCAATTTAAATTTTGAGTTTCTAGAAGAAGCCATGTTCTGTAAATAATGGAAAATATTTGCTGCATAAACATATAAAACAACTGGTCTTGACTGGCTTCTTATAATTATACATCTTCCCTAAATATGTGATTTAAAAAGCTTCAAAAATTTATTATATGAATATTTGCGGTTTTCACCAATAAACTAAGCTTACTCCTTTCACGTTGTTTCAAGCTATGAACTTTTCCATATACCTTCCTCATAACGACCAAGTTTCACATATAATCACTGTCGTCCCCCCTGTTTTGGCATGTATTGCATTCTTTTGTAATAATTTAAGTGCCCAATGAGAAATACTATACTATTACTGAAAATTTACACTCAAGGAGAGAGCGAATTCTTGAAACCTATTCTGTGAAACTGAATGAAATTCGATTAGATCGTAAATAATGCTTCAAGATATAATTATTAATAAAGAATTGGTTGGAAATGCATATGAAAATTAAACATATAAATTCATAATTAATTATTATAAAAATAAGTGAAAAAATAGGAAAGTTAAAGGATTTAAAACCAAATGAAAATCTTTATTATGGGATCACCACAATCAGCGGTCAGAATTGGATTAAAATGGTGTCTGTCCTTCTTAAGTTCAAACATATCAAACTGCATATCATCGCCCTTATTAAATTCAAATGTGATTAAATTAAGCTATATTTAATAAGAGAAATTTAAGTTTCAGTTAAAACTCAAATGAAGTTAGGTATAGTTATTCATTAAAGCAATTTTTAAATATTTAAAGATTCTCATAGAGACGAGTTATACTTCGAAATAGCTCTTTTTAGTGTATCTCAAATATTTTCGCATAAATAAACATTGCGCATAAGTAAACATTGTTGGACAGCTTCACTTTCCAATGCGATTCCTCCAACAGTCCAAAAGGTTGGGTAAGTTGTCGTAGAGTTTTGATTTATTTAATTACGGCAAAGCACTCGAGGGTTATCCGCTTAAGGAGAGGGATGCCTCTGTGGAGGACATTCTAAGGGAAACTGGTTCGTATACACGTTAAACATACGGAAAACGCCTATGCAGCCATGTCCGTTATCCGGGTTTCGAACCCCGGACAGAACTACCAGTGCTCAGCGATTTTACCGCTGGTGAGACGTAAGTTGTCTTAGAGAATATGAGTGATTGACTTAAGGAAGTTTCCTTGCATACACTAAATTCACAAAATGTTTTGCTCATAATTTACAGGCTGTTATGAATTTTATTTATGGAACCATTAATCTTATTTCTTGTAGAGTTTGAAAACGAAAAAGTAGGCTCACTTGAGGTCTAGACACATAGCTTTCATTCACTACATTATAAGATTGGCAAAAAGAACTTAATTTCAGTTAGTAGATAATTTTTAATTAGACTCACAGCCCTATGATCAATCCGAACTGAGTGGATTAAAACTTATGCAGGAACGATTCGCCAAAACAAACAGTTTTAAACGCATTAAAAAAATAAAAGGGGGAAAAAAACTTCAGAATTTTTATGTAAGTTCAGACGAATATTTTTTATAACTCACGTTCATTAATTCAGTTACTAATGCTCAGTTTAAATGCATACGCTCAATTAGTTTATGATTAACTAATGATGAAATTTATTTCATAATTTAATCCAAATAAATTTTGATTTGATCAATTTCAGTTTGCTATGCGTAATTAAAACCAAGAAAGTATGCTGAAATCGTGTGCTGAGGAAAAATAAACTGCTAAACGATTCTTAACTTAATAAACCCATTTAAAACGTGCATTCGAACAGAAATCTAAATTTTATCTCTTAAAAGGGAAAAAAATGTATTAAAATGAATAAAATCGTGCGTTTTGTGGATAATATACGAATTTTATTTACACACTTCTGCATTTGCTTTTAGAATTTTAGATGAGAAGCTATGCTTCAAGAATGTTTACTTTTTAAATGATACAGGAATGACAAAAGTAGCTCTGATTGTGCTATATTAATCGTTAAAGGCATTTCCTGCAGATGGCAGCACCATGAATACACCTGAAATTAAAATGACCTTTCAAAAAGCAGCCAAGTGTTGCAGGGAAAAAAAGCTATGCTTTCAATTACAAAATATAATTAAAGAAACTCGGTTTACGTAACCTTGAATAAATTGGTTCTTTTTAGAACGAAAAACCCAAAGCGTAGCATAAAAGTGTTGCTTCATATACTAGATTTCCAGTTTCATTTGCTACTTGTTTGAATGCACCAAAGTAATTAATAATTTACAAAATCGATATGCTTATTTACTTTCTTAAAGTTAAGCTTTCAGTAAACTGCATGTAACCAAGGTTGGCGCTAGATATATTGGCGCTCAGTGTAATCTCTGAGGGTCCTAATTTATGCTGCCTACTGTCTCCTTAACTTCTAAAAATTTTGATGCCCCTAAATTCTGCTACTGTGCGTCTTATAAATTCTAATATTTCTGTCATCCCTAAATTTTGTTGCTCGGTGATTCTCTGAATTCTAAAACTTTTGGGTGCGGGCGCAGCTTGCACCAGCTCTTCCGCCGACCCTGCATGTAACACTCCATTAACATCCAAAAATTCTAATGTTATTCAAATTGTGACGGTAAATTCCAAAAATGGTTTTCTAATGACGAAGAAAAGTACTGTCTGATTTCTATGAATTTTAGGCTTGTTTATGCACAGGTAAAAAGCCACAGGCGGAAGCCTAAAATGGAAAGACTTTATTTCTTCACCTTTGTCCTCACTTAAAATATCATTTTCTCTAAACCTGTCGGGAAATATAAATATGACCCCGCCGTAAAATTGCACTTACTTGCTTTCTGTTTATATACCTTCTCATTTATTTGGAGCTCTTAGCATTTTGTGTAATAAACTTAGAGGAATTGATCGCATAATTGTCTACCTAAGACAAATAAAATGAATAAATAATTTTTTTGTTAAAGAATTGCATTTTAGACGTTTTCACGAAGAATATTTTCTGACTAAGTCACATCACGATTGAAACATGAATGCAAACAGCAAGCTTTTACGTACAGCTTTTCAAGCTAGACTACATATTATTGGCTTTGAAACAGGTAATTTATGAATTTATTAATATTTAGATAAAAACATTTTATATATTGTTACGAATTTTGTGTTTAGATAGTTAATTCTAGTATAATTATAACTGTTGTTTCTCCCCGTGCAATGCAGACCGTGACAAATTTTAAGAGAAAGCTATGCCGGAAAAGCAAAAATACAGGAGCACGTACATTTAACATTGAGTAAATGGATATCTCGGTAATACATATTTAAATTGAATAAATGTCATTGACCACCGTGATTCCAACGCTGTACCCGTAATTTCATCCTCTTATTCCTTTTCAAAAATCTCGAGAAGCAGAAAATACTAGAAATTTCTCGTGCGGCCAGTTGAAAAATATTTAAAACCGGAGAGCGAAATTTCAGTTCAGTTGTTGTTTAGTTAGTTGCTTAGTTATTGACATATACTGTTATTGCGAGTTGTTTAGTTCCGCGTGAACTGAGGTATCTGAATTAGCATTCTCTTTAGATACGCTTTGCATTGCGTTGTATTTTAACGTTTTTAGTAGTTTGAAGTATAACTACTGATTATACTGTGTGATATTGTGAACACTTTTAGGAATATCTCTGAGGAAAGTTCCAGAGTTCTGATATATTCCTTTTGGTAAGAATAAATTTTATTAACCTATAATTGGACTTGGACATTCAATCTATTACGAAACCGTACGCACGGTCACAATATGAAAATAATAACTATTAAATGGGATTTTATTTTTAATAAATGAAATTTTATTTATTTTTAAAGATATTTCTTTCTATCACAAGCAATTTGGTGAAATTTATTGCAGATAAGTTTCAGTTTCTGGTAAATTTCATCTCATTTCTGAGTATGCCTCAAAGTATTCAACTGATTTAAAATACAGAAACTTTCAGAAGCCTTAACTCTTTGTTACTTTTAACTTTCAGAACGGAGAATAGCAATGTAGAAAACGAAGAACTAAAAGAGAAAAAAGCAGTATCTATGATTTCTTTCTATATGACTAAAAAAATTACGGCATTTTTAATATTTTTATGTCATCTGCTAACTGCCAAATACTGACTGCGCTACTTATAAATATATATTTGACTGCAGAACTTCGGCAGGAGATTAAGTTATAATTAACAAAAATTGAAACCTATAATTATCAAAAATTGAAAAGTTCGAAGTAAATAACAGAAATTCAAATTTTTTATCAGTTTGAAAATATCCATGTTACTTTTAGTTTTGTGATAAAAAGGATGATAGCTCAACAATACTATGTGGTACATAACTTGCAGGACTTTCCCATTAAGCTATATTCTTTGCAATCAAATTGCTTTATTCGTCATGCTTTAGAAGTTAACCGACTTTTCAGATGTATTGAAATATTGAGAAACATAAAGCTATGATTACTGTGGGTTAAAGTGTAACTCAATCAATCCATCCTTCTATTTCTCAGAAAATTCTCATTTTTTTATCTTATAATCATGAGCGTTATACGTAAATTCGCTTTCTGTTATGAAATTTAATGTATATTCAGATGATTATTAGATTCAAAATCTCTCAAAATTGTGTTGATATAAAAATACTAAGTTTGCAAAATGTTACTTCATCTATTCTGCCAAATTTATTGCTTAATAAATATTAAAATTTGGATATTATGAAGTTGTTTCATATTTACTTTTGAAAAAAATAAAAAATAACAAATGATAATAAAAAATGGAAAACAATGAACTCTCTAAAATTGAAACTACAGCCAATTACTACTGCTGGAAAATAATAAATGAACCATTAAAAAACTTAATGCTATAGCATATATAACATTTCAAAAAACTGCGGGAAAAGCATAAAAGATATGAAAACGATATCGATCATTTGCTTTCAGAATTAGAATTTCATTGAATTTCAAAAAACATTAAAAATTTACTAATACGTATAGCACAGCTACTGAAAATTTGTTTACTTTATATCTGTTTTACTGGCAATATAATTTACAATGTTTCATTACCCTCTTTTTCCTCAAAAGTTACAGCTTATAATGGATCGAAATTTTAAGCAATATTTATATTATAATAGTTAATATTTTAACGAGATGATTTAAAATGTGACAGAAATTTTTCCAAAAGGATTAAATTAAAGCTGACGGGATTTCACTCAGAAGCTATAATTAATAACGTTTAGAAATTTTAATGCTTGTAAGGTTTATCCTAAGTTTATTAACAGTTATTTTAAGTTATGCTTCTTTCCTATTCATTCTAATTTCAACTTACAATTTCCTACCAGAATGTGCTTTCAGAAACGCAGTTAATGCAAATGTGTAAGAGTACTATTTAAGTCGATGCTTCGCCGATTTCAAGAGAGAGAGTCTGATTTTCCTGATTAGCGCGCGTTTGCCTTTTGGTTACTTTCTCTCTGAGCTACTACGCTCGGCCATACTTTAGGCCCTTCCTTGACTTCGCGGATTTAATTAATATTTATAGGCCAACTACTTAGAAACCTGATAGCTTCGGCTATATCTTTCAGATAGCTTTAGTTAAACTTAGTTTAGTTTAAACTCATAATTATTTAAGTACAAGCCCAAGTGGAGGCTCTGTGTATACTCCAAGTAGGAGATGATTGTATTTATTCTGAGAAATAAAGGGTAGTTCACCCTTCTTAAGACTTCCGTGTTATTCTCACACTTAAACGATTATTCGTTTGTTAGTGTTCATCGGGTTCTAGGATTGAACATTGGAATTAAATAAGTAAACCCCACATGTTTATTTATATTTTTACGGTAAACATTAAGCAAAATGATTTAGCAGGATTTTATTTGATGGATATATTTTCTTCCAAAAAAATTAACTTTAAATCTTTGAACCAACATTTGACTTTGGAATAAATGTTTGTGGCTTTTCGATTAATTTGTGGGGTTTTACTATTTAATTCTAAAGTTCTAATTTAGAATCCCACGAACACTAACAAGCGAATAATCGCTTAAGTGTGTGAACAAAACACGTAAAAGAGGGTTTACAACCCTTTATTTTTCAGTATATTTACAATCAGTTCCTACTTGGAACTTTTACACAAAGCCTCCACTCTGGCTTGAACTTAAAATAATAATTTAAGCTAAACTAGCTTAACTAAGCTATTTGAAAGGTATAGCCGAAGCTATCAGAAATCTAACTAGTTGGCCCCTAATTATTAATTAAATCGGCGCAGCCAAGCAAGGGCCTAAGGTATGGCCGAGCGTAGTAACTAAGAGAGAAATTTGTCAAAGGCGCGCACTAGTCAAGGAATCAGACTCTCTCTCTCGAAGTCGGTGAAGTATCGACTTAAATAGTAGTCTTTCTCATTTGCATTAACTGTGTTTCTGAATTTACATTCTCGCAGGAAATTGTAAGCTGAAATTAGAATAAGATAGGAAAGCTACAAAACTTAAAATAACTGTTATAACAAAATAGCTTAGGATAAACCTTACAAATTAATAAAATTCTGCTCTTGAAACCTTGAAGGTATTTTTTGTTTAACCTTCATTAAAATTTCTTTCTTGTAACTTTTAGGATTAATAAAAAGTATTCTAAAAATTCGTAAAATTACCTTACATTTTAAGTTATATGTTAATATACAGCCTACCATTTTTGTTTACTTTCAAAATCCATTGGTTTATTTAATTACGGCAAAACATGGGAGAGCTAGATGCTAAAGGGCAATGATGCCTTCCTGTATGGCTTTCAAGGGACAAACTGGCTCATACTCGCCTTACCACATGAGAAAAACTTTGAACGCACATGCAACCAGCCCTTTCGTAGCGATTCGAATACAGATCGAACTACAGGTGCTAAGTTGCTTTACCACTAGGCCACTGGTGGATTCTGAGTTAAACGAAAGGTACCAGACGCAAACTGTCATGGGCTTATATTAGGTATATGTCGCTAAATGCTGAACAAGTGTGCACTCATTAAGTACACAAGGTGAATACTGGATATCGTGTTATTAAGAATACTGATTGAATTGATCTGTAAACTGATCAGTGCTGATTAAGAATAATGGCATCTGAAAAACTTTAAAAAACGGGAAAACGTAAAGCAGGCATTTTTGTTTATGACATTTAAAAATAAATATTGTATGCTTGTTTCATGAATTCCATATCTTTGGAAATGATATCTGCGCAATATTTCTCAAATTACGAATAACATGCCTTTTTGCTCTTTGTTTACAGAAACTCCTTTTTGGCACGTGGTAAAACAGCAAGCGTAAAAATTTGTGGAAATAGCGTACATATATCAGCCACTAATATTATACACAGTGTCGCAATAAATATATATATAAGCATTAAATATCTGTATAACTTTTGGTACAGCACGGTTTTGCTTGCTATTTAAACTTTCTAGAAATTTACTCCTCGAGGGCTGTGAATGCTGCCATTGTTTAATTTTTCAGAAAATCGGTCAGTAGATAGAATGTGCAGATGAACGGAAGTAGTAGTCATTTGGTGATAGTCGAATGGAATTTCAGAATTTTTCCCCCTAGATTTACCAGCAGCTAAAAACACTGAACTGGAATTCAATCGTTGATTCAACCAGTTTTTGTCAAAGAACGCGGCATATGATACAGGAAAAGTTTTAGCATTTATTGTTATTGTGCCGGACGATTTTGAAGAAAAAAATGTTTAGGTAATTCAATTTTACTGAATCAATTTTATTCGGTTAAGGATTTTAAAAATTAATATCAAAGTTTATTGTACTATTATTATTAAAATTATGCTTTATTTCTTTTCTATTTATAGAGCTTCTTCCTAAAGTACTTTCTCAAATATGAAACGATGTTTTTAGCTTCTGAGACATCTTTTGCATCGGAAATCTGAGTCACTTTGTAATTAATGCTCTATTTGGTTCATTTCAAATTAGAGCACCTTTTCTTTTAATAGTGAGATACGTTAAATATTGGTGCTGATTTTCATTGACTTAACTTTCTATGAATATTTCTGAAAGGGAATAATAAAAGAATTTTTAAATATTACTTAAAGCTTGTAACTGACTTATTATAAAATGTAAGGAAATAATTCTTTTAGTACTTCTCAGATTTTCTTTAACCTTTAATTTCTACTATAACTCTTCTTTACTACTTCCTTAAGTACGCATCTTATAGAATTTGCTTTACAATACCTTTTAAAAGATTGCTTCCGAGTACGAACAATTCTTGCTTAAATAGTTTTATAACGTATTTGTCAACAGAATTTCAATTTATGTTTAAAACATATGAACATATAAAAGTGGGAAACATTTAACAATCTGAAATCAATAAGAGCACCATTAATGATCGGACCTCCTTTGGCAGGATACACAAATGTTTTCACTTTCGTCGATCACCCTATTTTCAAATTCTTAGTATTCTTGGTGATGTGGCACGTTCACATGGTCACATCATCTTGACCGCATATTGTACTTCCGCCGAATTCGCAAATGTACTGTCTTCTATTCCACACATTTGTGTAAAATTGTATATAATTTTACACAAATGTGTGGTTAAGAATCAAGGAAAAGTTTACTTAACAGCATATCTGTCTGTATATTTACTAATTTTGACGAGGATTGCAGCATTTGGTGGTAGTTTTATTTTTAGTTAACCAAAGTGATTATTTTTTAGTTATATATAAATAAAATGATGAGTTTAAAATGAGCAACTATTAAGCCTCTCCTCTAAAAAATTTTAAAAAGTACATGTTGCAATAATATGTGGATGACAAAAAAGTGTATTTTATTTAAAACATTTTGATGTTTGGAACATAAAATAAAAGTAGCGCATACTCTATCAAGGGTATCAAACACGTATACAATTTTAAAGGTGCCGTAAGGTATTTTTCATTCTTTATGCATAACATTTTTGCTAAAATCTATATTTTTGTAGTCCACCAGCTTAGAATTTTATAAAACAAATTCATAATCAAAATCGCTGTTTCCGTTATCGAAAAATGACCAAGATGTGATTTTTGCTTAAATGTCACTAAACTATACCAATTGCTAATATCCATCACGCAATGAATGTTTCTTTTATGCGAAAGTGTCCCGCTTTTCGATTTGTATGCAACTGTCGTATGTGGAAATACTATCAAAGCACTATCAAGGGAGCTTCTGGATGTAAACAAAAAACACCCCACCTGGAGACCAAAGCCTGAGAGCATTGCTTCACTTGTAGTACGGGGTTTGCTTTCCCTCTTATATTGCATTTTGGACAACGTTTTCAGCTAAGATGGCTTAAGACCGATGGATTCCTCTACTTTCAACAAATGCTTTCCAGCAGATGTTAAGTCATTAAAAAAAGACACAGGGAGAGCCAAAGTAAAGAGCTTCGTTATAGAACGCTTCACAAGAATTAATAATAAAACTAAACTCTTCGATTTTATAGGTGATATGTAATTATACTTACGAATTTTAAGTAATTAGGAGTTCCACACAGAATTTAGAGTTATTAAAGCTGGATAAGGAAATTCAAATTATTTTCTATAGGAGTATAAATCACAAGTAAGTTTATGTCAGAAGCGCAATGAGGTCGCGTTGTTTGTTTCGCTCAAACATCTTGCTCCTTTTTGCAAAAGAATTAACCTGTTTCAAAGTAGAGACAAAAGAATAAAATTGATTGATTCAGATGGTCGCGCCGAAGAACACCTGCAGACGTCTTAACTTCAACTACTCTGACCAGACCATCAGCACCAGGATACACTTGTTGGATGCGACCCAATGGCCAATGCAAAGGATTGGAGTTGGAGTCCTTTAGCAGTACTAGTTGACCAATCTGTATGTTCGGCTGCGAAATGCTCCATTTAACACGATTCTGGAGTTGATTTAGATACCCTGAATGCCACCGGTTCCGAAATTTAGCTTGGAGTCTCTGAACTAGTTCCCACCTGGAATGAAAAGAAAGAGAATCGGGAGCAGTATGTGGTTCAGGAAAGGATAACATAGCATTTCCTGTCAAAAAATGTCCCGGAGTTAAAGGCTGTAAGTCATTCGGATCAGAAGAAAGCGGTGATAATGGGCGGGAATTCAGAACTGCTTCTATCTGAGTAACTAAAGTAGTTAATTCTTCAAAATTCATGATAGTTGATTTTGCTACCTTTAACAAAATCCGTTTCACTGATTTTATGTTTGCTTCCCACAGTCCGCCAAAGTGTGGAGAAGCAGGCGGGATAAATTTCCATTGGATGCCTTCTTCTGCACTAAATCCTTGAATTGTGTTAGATTTGCAAATTTCATTATATGCGTTAAGAATATTTCTTGCACCTTTGAAATTCGTGGCGTTGTCGCTCCAGATGACGGCTGGTTTGGATCTTCTGGCAATAAATCGTCGTAAACAGGCTAGAAAAGCTTCTGTTGTTAAATCAGAAACGACTTCTAAGTGCACTGCCTTAGTGCAAAAACAGATAAATAATGCAATATAAGACTTTAAAGTCACCTTTGACCTTTTCAAATTAGGTTTCGTAATTATAGGTCCTGCAAAATCCAATCCGACCTTCTCGAAAGGTCTAGAAGGTACGACTCTGTCCCTAGGTAGATTACCCATCATCTGACTTACGGTTTGATTCTTCGTTTTAAAGCAAGTGATGCACTTATTTATTACTCTTCTAACTCGATCTTGACCAGACGGTATCCAATATGACTGTCTTATTCAAAATAATGTAGTCTGTACACCAGAATGCAAGGATTTTCTATGATACAATTCAATAACTAAATTAGTGAAATGATGAGCCTTTGGCAAAAGTATCTGATGTTTCTGAAATTCAGAAAGCTGAGAATACTGTAGTCTTCCTCCTACTCTCAGTACCTCATTTTTGTCAAGAAATACGTCTAGAGATGAGATTCTACTATTTTTTGGAATAGATTGTCCGTTTTTCAAGCACTTTATTTCCCTTCGAAACTCAGTTGACTTTACGAGTTTTACTAAAACTTCAGTAGCATGCCTTAATTCAGAAGCACATATGAAGCCTGTTCTTAACTCTGGGTTCACTTTACAGTTATTTATAAATCTCAGACATAAAGCTGTTATTCTAATTAATTTACTGAATGAGGAGTATTTTGTGATCAAATCGTTTTCAGTTTGGTTATTTTCAACAGTTGCATTTACAACAACTGCCTTCTTAAACTCTAACTTATCGACATCTATTTTGGTTTCTTCCATCGATTCTAAGAAGGATGGCCATGCTGTGTTATTCATTGTCAGCCAGCAGGGTCCATGCCACCAAAAGTGATTACCCTTGAGCTCGCCTAAGGATAAACCCCTAGACATCAAATCGGCGGGATTATTCTTTCCCATACAATGATGCCATTCTTTTGGGTTGCTGTATTTTTGTATTCTTTTATTCTATTCTTCACGAACACCTTATGTCTATTTGGATCACCTTTGATCCAGTAATAAGCTATTGAGGAATCTGTCCAAAAATATCGAGTAACTGGAAAACTTAGTGCAGTTAAAATTTTATTGCTCAATCTTGAAGACAAAAGTGCACCCATGAGCTCCAATCTAGGAATCGAAAGGGTTTTTAACGAAGCTACCCTGTCCTTTGATGCTACAAAACTAGAAATGATATTTCCATTTTTTAATTCTATGCGTAAGTATGCAACAGTACCATAAGCTTTCTTAGATGCATCTGAAAAACAGTGTAATTGAATTGTGATTGCATGACTAGGCAAAGACCTTTGAAAATAATATCGGGGAATAATTATTTCCTTTACATCTTGGATCTCATCGCACCATTTATTCCAAGAAATTTCCAACTGTTTGGGCAATTTTTCATCCCAGTCTAATCCTAAACACCAAATTTCTTGTATCAAGTATTTAGCTCTAATAGTATATGGTCCTATAAAACCTGGCCCACCAGTGGCCGAGCGGTAAAGACGCTGAACACTGGTAGTTCGGTCCGAGGTTCGAATCCCGCGAACGGGCTGGCTGCATGGGCGTTTTCGTGGTTTTCCCCATGTGTAACGTGTATACGAGCCAGTTTCCCTTAGAAAGTCCTCCACGAAGGCATCCCTCCCTTTAGGCAGATAGCCCTCGTGTGCTTTGCCGTAATTGAATAACCTAACCTAACCTAACCTATAAAACCTACTGGATCGAAAAGTCGACCTACCGCTTGTAGTAAATGTCTTTTTGTGTTAGTTTTTTTTAAAAGAAACGTTTCCAGATTTCTGGTATCAAAATAAAACGTGTCAGTTTGTTCATCCCAACCAATTCCCAATACCTTTGAAGCTATCAACTTAAAATCTAGAGACTCTTCACCCTGATCTACATTGAAGTTTAAATTATTTAATTCTTTACTTAGCTCAGGAGAATTGGTTCTCCACTTTCGAAGGTCCATGCTTGCCTCTTTCAAATGTCTACACTTTCCTTACAAGTCTTTAGAGCCTGTTGAACAGTGACTTGCCCACAAATAAAATCGTCGACATACAATAATTCATTAAGATGTTTAGAAGTCAGAGGCAATATATCTAGGTACCTTTTCAAGTGATGTTTGATTGTGGCTGCAAGGAGGAACGGGCTAGATTTCACTCCAAATAACACCCTTGTCATCCGAAAAATTTCCAATTTCCTGTTTTCATCTTCAGCTCCTGGATCTTTTTCCCAGAAGAATCTGGTGTAGTTTCGTTCAGTTTCATCTATTTCGATCTGAAGAAAGGCCATCTTTATATCTGCAACAAATGCTATCGGATTCGTTCTAAATCTGACCAAAAGAAGAAATAGGTTTGGCATAAAATTAAGTCCCGTGTATAAGCAATCGTTCAAAGATAACTGACCTTTCGCATGCGCCGAAGCATCAAAAACAATGCGTAATTTACTTGTAGTCTTATCCGTACGTATTACAGCTCGATGTGGTAGATAAAATGTATTTTGGTGTAAATTTACTTCATCAACCGGGACAGGTTCAATAATATTCTCTGAAAGATAATTCTTTAGAACAGTGCTATATTCACAAAATAAGGAAGGGTCATTTTTAAAAGATGATCTCAATCTCAAAAATCTTTTCATTGCTATCTGTTCGTTATTTTCTAATAATGTCTTCATATTTGGTTTCCAGGGCAATTTCACTTTGTATCGCTTATTTTGATATGTTATTCCGGATTCAAATTCACTCATTATATCTTTCTCAGTGGTTTCTATGTCAGCTACTTCTGCCTCGATACCCAGATTTTCTAAATCCCAAAATTTCTTCAGTTGATCGGAAATATTGGATTCGTTTACCATAACACTCATTGCAAACGTTTCATTTAAGTTCGTGTTTCGGCCTTGCAAACACCACCCGAATATTGTTTCAACTGCAACGAGGGTTTTGTTTAAGCGTGAAATTCGACCAGTGACAATATTATAATAGTAATCTGCACCTATTAGTATTGATATTTCTTTATTGTTAAATTCATAACAGTCCGCAAGTTGTACATTTTTTAAACGTCTAAATTGTTTCTCAATATTTTTATCAGGAGTCGGTAAATGTGTACCCGAAATATGTTCTGTCTCCAGTGCTTCAATTTCTATGCATAAATTTGAATCATCTCTATTCTTTAATTTAAGTTTAACTACATTAAATGATTTTGTTTCCGTTTTAGCACCAAATGTGCAAATGGAAAGGCTCTCTTTCCTAGCAACTGGAAAGTTAAACCTTTTGGAAATTGCTGACAAAACAAAGGAGCGGTGTGAACCATTGTCCAGGAAAATTCTAACAATTTCCTGCTCTTTTTCATTATCAATTAAGCCTGAACATGTTTGTAACATAGTATTCCCTTTTGCCGATACGATATTCGCCGATACGGCATTATCGGTTTCTCCCTTTGGAGAAATAATGTGTGGATTATTTTGATTTCGAAAACAAATTGAGACGTGGTGAGGTTTATTGCAGCTAGGACACAGTTCCTTTTTTAAACATTCTGCAGCTCTGTGCTTTGGCGTCAGGCATAAGAAACAACGACCTTGTTTCTTCAATATATCCTTTTTTTGATTTACATCAAATGTAGAGCACGATTCTGATGTATGACTCTTGCTACAAAATAAACACATTACATTTTCGACTGACGCCATGAATTCATGTGTGTGTGGGGAGGAGAAAGCATTCTCCCTCTTATGTAGAGGTCTTGAAGAGTTATGTCTACTAGAAGTAGAATTTTTACTTTTTATTTTTTCTTGCGGGGGAAATGCGTGCATTCGCTGATACGATGATTTATAACTATTAATTGGAAAGGATCTCTCGCGGCTTCGTATTTCTTTATTAATGAATTGTAAAAGAGTTTTTAAATCAAATTCCTTGTCGCCTTGAATGCGATTAAATTCTAAAACGAATTCCGAAGGAATTAATTTCATTAAAATTGGTGTTAATAAGTTTGCGTAAGATTCACCTGTAATTCCTAAAGAATCTAAGCTTCTGATCTGAGTTTCCGCGTTATCATATAAATTTCGTAAACTTGTAACATCGTTAGGATTTTTAACCGGAGTTAAATTCAGCAACACTCATATGAGTGTTTTAGCAAAGTTGATAAATTATCAAAATATTTTTATTTCCAAATCTTTCAATAAATCAAGTGCTTTATCATAATTTTCCTCACTTAAAGCAAATCCGTTAATACATGCTGCCGCAGTACCACCGAGATACGATTTCAAATAGTTAAATTTATCAACTTTGCTTAATTTAGGATTATTATGAACAGAGCTTTCAAATAAATTGTAAAAATCTAACCAAGCAGAATAATTACCATAATATTTACTAATATGTAATTTAGGCAATTTTATGTTTGTATTTTCAGTTTCATTATTAATCAATTGAATGTTTTGTGAAACTGTATCAACTTGGATAGAATTAGAATTCAATTTCTTTATTTTAGAATGAAGTTTCGATTTCCAAAAAATTATTTTTTCCTTGATTTCTTCCGAAGCTTCTATATCTTCAGATATTGTCTCGACGCTCAAAAGGTTTTCTATTTCATCATTTAAAGAATTTAAGTCAGTTTCTTTTCCGATTAATTGTTCCAAAAATGCTTCGAACTGATCAACTGTTTCGTTTTCGTTCCTGATCGCTATTTCAATTTTGTTAATTAATCTCGTCAACATAGAACGCATGGAAGTGCGTTTCGTCTTCAACTTTGACAGATTTTCAGCCATATTTAATTTCTATCCAGGTATAATTCAGTTTCATTAATTCAATAAAATTCCCTTACCTGGTATTCCCGGCCGATGCACCAAATGCGCATCAGTGGATTAAATTTCAGTGGTCATTCCAATGGCTAGATAGTGTGGAGGTTCAGCAATCATATTATCATATTATAAATTTCAATGATCAACAATCAATAAATATAAATAAATTTAATTAAATGATAATCACTTGACAATCTTAGAATCTCACATCATTACTGCGTCACATCTTCGTTCGCATTGTACACCTAATGACGCTCTCAGCGCCCTCTAGCGTTACGCGGGTCTTACCAGTTAGTGTACATAGTAAATTAGCAAAACTACTGAGCTGGTAGTAGGCTAAATAAAACAAAACAAAATAAAAAGCCTACAAAATCAAGGGGTATTTAGTGCAACAGGTAATCGAGTGCGCTCGTTGCTTATTTCGAAATTACTGTTTAATCATTAACCCGATTAATAAAAATTTTAAAAAATTAAAATTAAGATTAATATTTAAAACTTCATATTATACACAAAAACAAATAATAATTGTAAAACAAAACATTTTGCTGCTAGAATTTTGCTCTTACAATAGAAAACGTTTTGCTGCTAAAAATAATAGTACTCAGCCTAGATGTAATAGAGTTATAAATGTAATGTGGGACTATACACATAAGCTCTTTTACCCAAATTTATTCGGCCGTAGCTATTTCGGATAGCACTTACTTTCGGATAACTCGTGGTCAGGTTAATTTTCATAAAAAGTGGAAACAGGTTACTTCTGTGTGCATTATTTTGGTCAATAATGTAATTTATTCAAAATAAATTTTACAGTTCCTTTTTCAAACTTTTTAATATCATTTAAATCGTATAAAGAGAAGTATATGCCTCTGTAACTACCAAAGTATTATTTATTTATCTATTTTACAATTATTATTTAAAATTACTATGAAGGCGGAAACTCTATGATGGAAATTAATAGCAATGTAGTTTAAATGCATTATTATTAACTAAAAAATGCAATTTATAAAAACATGGAATCTAAAACTTAAGAAATCCTTCATTTAATATTCATAAATAACCGTAAGTTTCCATTTTCATGAATCCACTTCTGTTTAATTGATATAACCCATTAATGAATCCAAATAGTTGTTATCTCCATAAAAGAGATTTTACAGTCCTATGTTTATAAGCTTATCGGATGTTCTGCTTTGTCCAGAACTATCCCGGTTTGATTATGTGGTCAATGAGTCTCGGACAGTTTGTCATTTTGTCCTGGTTATTTGGTAAAATTTTACAAATACCGACTGCATAAGAAGTAAAAATAGTACAGCCTCGAGTAAAATGGTTATTTGGTGATTTAAATATCCCGTCCGTTACACTCACTGATGCCAACCTAAATATTGTGTGTCTTCGTTTGAGTACTTTCAATATTGTCTAGATGTTTTCTATCCGAATTATAGCATGTGTCCTAACGAATTTAGATGTTTAATTTTTTTCATACATATTCATTTTCACAGAATTTATAGTATAATGAGATCCAGATAGTTTTACTTCTTTTAAATATTTTGTTCCAATTAGAGTTTGTAAGAGAAATACTAGAAATTTACAGTGGCCACGTCATGTCCTATCTTAATTGAGTTCAAACTGAGAGTCGGCATTTGCGATCATTTTCTACTATGCGTTAAATTAATTTAATCTTCAAAATGTCAGAAAGGAACTATTGGTGTTTACTGAAGAATTAGAAGAGGTTCTGAAAAAGATTTGTGACGGTACTGATGGTGAAGTGGGAACTGTGCTTTTCAGGATTTTCAGTAGTTTTTTATTTACGTTCGGATATTACAAATCACCTGAAATGCGAGAAGCATAAAGCAAACCTAACAGTGACAGGAACTTCCTCACATATACTATCATATTTCAAAGGTGTCATTTAAGAAACAAAGAATTTTTAATATCAGATAAATAAGCAACGTTTTCACTTTGTGTTGCTATTCATAATCTAGCTTTAAGTCAGCCTAATGTTCATTTAAATTCATTTCGAAGATCTTTGAAGCAAAGTATAGACTATCCACAACAAAGTGTGAAACTGTCTTAAATACTAACAAATTCTTAATAATAAATTATGTTCAGTTTGAGTTACTAAAAAGTCCTTTTAACTCTTTCTTTCTCTTCCTCTTCTTCTGTTTCTTCTTTTTTTTTGGGGGGGGGTTACTGTTGTTGCTGTCGTTGTTGTTAACAGTATCTTTATTTAGCCTTTTCAATCGTAAGTAATTATCCTACTAGGTTTTATTTTCTGTTGTGAGTATTTTCTCAAAACTGTCCTGATTTGGGAAAAAAATATTATGTTAAGCTTGCATATTTAGCTTACAACGAATTGGAGTCACTTGTTTGAATTATAAAAATGTATTTTAATTAATGTGTGAGATGCAAATAAGTTAATGAAAATTTTCGATTTAAGACAGGTTATCTGAATTTTGAACTCATTAATCCGGTACAATATTTTTTTACGCAGTTTTGATTTAGATAAACTTCCGTTAATATGAAGTTCCATTAACCAGGATTTTGTTGCAAATTCTGATCAATTCCTTTAAGTAACTGAATCCTATTTCAAGTCTTCGATGTTTCAAGGAGCTACTTAAATTTTCGAAGTCAGAATTCAAACTAATGAAAACAATTATGATCTAGCTAACTAAAATTTTGTTATGACATTCTTTAGCTTAAAATTAAAATAATAACAAATGAAGAGATGACATTTGCCGACTGACAAAACAACAAGATAAATTTCAATCGTTATTTACACTAACATTAAAAATTTAATTTTATACCTCAAGGAAAATAGCCTATCTGGCTCTCATTCTTATTTCTAATTAAAGTGAAATAATGTCAAGCAAATCTACCCGTTACAATGGAATGAAGTTAATGTGATCGAATTATTAATTACTACAATCCACATGTGAAATCAGTCAGATAGCAAACCGAACACTTGAATGTTCTAGTACATAATAGGCTATCTTTTTTTTTTCAAATATCGGTGCAGTTGAGAGGTAAAATCGCTAAACATTGGTAGTTCCTATTTGAGTTAGAATCTAGGCGAACGGGCTGGCTGCATGGGCGTTTTCGTGCTTTTCCCCATGTGTAACGTGTATACGACCCAGTTTCCCTCAGAAAGTCCTCCACGAAGGCGTACCTCCCCTTATTCAGATAGCCCTAATGTGCTTTGCCATAATAAACTAAATTAAACCAAACCAAACCAAACTTGCAAGATTAATTCTACTTTCGATACTTCTTTAGAGCTGTATTTAATTTCTGATCGGCCTATTTATGTAGCAAATGAATAAATTAAGTTTAGAAAGGTAACAGAAAAATAAGAGCTTACTGTTAGAAGTATATAAAAAATACTTACATATGTGTATCTATATAAGGTATTTCTCCCGCATTTTTAACATGCCTTCGTGGCAGTACGTTCGGCGCGTTTCGAGAGGTCTGTGGTTCGAGTCCCGGCGAGGGCACTACTTATTTTTCATGTCTCCTGCTTCCAAAAACACCTTATGTCTCTACAGTGGCTCCCGGACTAAAAACGGTGATGATTCTCCACCACGAGGATTTGGCGATTGGGTCCACTAATGCTATTGCCCCTGCCCTTTAAAAGAATAAGTATATAAGGTATTTCTCCCGACTTCTTAGCATGCCTTCGTGGTGTAGTGATCAGCACGCTTGGGGCGTATTCGAGAGGTTCGTGGTTCGAGTCTCGGCGAGGGCATTGCTCATTTCTTACATGTCCTGCTTTCAAAATAACGTAATGTCTCTACATCTAAGATAATCAAATGCAATGTTTAACACAACAAAACAAAGAAATTATTAAAAAAATACATAATCTATGAAACGGTTTAAAAGTAACGGAGAAATTTAAAGCAGTTTCTCGGTGATTTCCAGATTCATTGCATTTTTTTTCAAAAAATATTACTTAAGCAGATAATTTGATATTTTTTATCATATATAGAACTATTTGGATGCTTGTATGTGTCTGAGCACTAAGAATCCTTTATGCATTGCTGTTAAATTTTAAAAAAATTATAATAATTAAGTGTAAAATTAATAAACGGTTTTTAGACCCAAAGACGAATAAAATATAATTTATAGAGAGAATTGCCTATCTGTACCCCTATTTTCCCTGTATGACTTTCAAGCCTTTTTGCTATAAACCTGTTTTCAGATCTAACTTCATCCGCTCAAAACCTTTATATTTATCTTGACAGAGTTATGCTTAATCTAACATTAACTGCCATTATTTGATGATAATTCTTCGTAAAAAATATTTCATTGGACCCATTTTTATCTTTTTCTACTACCCATATTTAAGCAGGAATTTCCCTTCTCACTGTGTTTTAACTATCCGCGTATTACTAACATCTCTTAGAGAACCTTGAATATTCTCCTTCTCTAAAATATTAGCACATCTGGAGAGCTCTAAACAAAGTTATTAAACCCTTACATGTGTACACTGAAATCTGCATAGTACAATATAATCCCGTACGCTAATTTACTTTTATTCTCTATGCATGCTAACATGATCGTGATCTTGACTGTTTAACTTAAATCTGCGGGAAAACACGAAAGTCGTCTTAGTTTTCTAGCTTACTTTCCCTCAGAATCAAGGACACCCATGGACCGAATCATACCTGATTTTAGGTTAACCTGAAGCTTTGTAATTTGTGAGGAAGAATTATTTTTCTAATGTACCGAATTATCATAACAGTAACATATTGTTATTAACACGTGATCTCGAAACCGAATTTCAAACTTTTGTAGTTCCTATTCCTTGTATGTAGTTTTTGCTAATCAGGCATTGCTCCATCCTAATCATCCTTAAATTTACTTATTCTAGAGAACGCAGCCTGTTCAGTATCTATGGCACACATGAAACAAGAATGAATAACTGATTTAAAAATAATCGTCAGAACTGTGCCCTTGACAGAAAAATATTCGTCGCTGTTAACATATGTATCAGTGGGACTACATTTGAAGCATTCCGCCACCCGAATACAGCTCTTCCTTTCGATTCCCGCTCTTCACATAAGTTGATTTCGAGCCCACGCCAGTGTTTATCCTCAATTCTCTTTTACCAGGTTAAAGAACACAGTTTTCACTAAATATAAGTGTCTTCAAACTACACGAAACAATAACAATAAAATAAATACGACTTACAACAAAATTTCGCAGTTAATGCCTTAAAATCCCTATTTTTATGTGTTTGTTCCCCCGGTGTGAAATCCGTTATGAATTTAAATCAATGCAAGTTTTTTTCATTAATGATTTTAAGTATTTAGTGTTTCAAAAGGAGTGACCAACTAAATACCTTTTGAGAGGTTGTGGTACGCGTATGGTTCCAGTTTAATAAATTAATAAAAGACAGATATTTGGACTATAATAATTCTGACCACGTCATCACCATTTAGCAAAGATATATCAAATACCATTTATTAAAGACATATGAAATTTAAGTTTTATATGTGTCTTCTACAAATAATAGGCCAATGAGTACTATTCGGGTCTAGTCCAGGCTCCGCAACTATCCGGGGTAATACCTTATGGGCGCCATAAGGGCATACATTGATCCTGTTTCATAATACATGCTTACATAGTTCATATTATATGCTTACATAGTTACATAGTTCATAATAGACATAGTTCATAGCACATGCTTACATACAAGTAATCCATATTACATAGATCCTGTTTCATAATACATGCTTACATAGTTCATACATATACATGCTTATATAGTTCATAGTAGGCATAGTTCATACTTGCTTACATAGTTCATAATATATTGATCCTGTTACATAATACGTGCTTACACAGTTCATAATAATTTTCATTGGCCATAATACATATATGTTTCATAATATATACCGATGAGGGTACGGTATATACGGTACGGATCAGTACTTACGCAATGCTCATCTCTACTAAATCTGCAGGAAAAAAAGAGAGATTGACTAGGATCTATTCCGCACTTCACAAGTCTGCTCCCAATTCCTCCAGTTTCTGCATTATCTTGCATATTTTGTTGCGAAATGCTGGCTGTTTGATCAGATATCGCTTATGAGAAACTCTCTGTTCCGGAAACTGCACATGCCACTGTGCGGTTAGAGGGCATTGGGTCAAGTAATGGTCTGGTTTGCTCATGGCTCCACAGACACATCTTTCGGTAATTGCAATTCCTCGCTCGTAGTAATAGAAGGGGAAAGGCTCGTGCCCCGTCACAAATCTCATTATTTATAGGGATGACTCAAGACGTTCGGGCGAAACTTTATGATAGTATTCATAGGTCCTTCTGCTTTGTTCGGTAGTGTCACATTCCTATTTTCACTGGTGCTGAGCTGCTGTCCTTGTCACTTTGAGCATCAATATTGTGAGCTGCTTCTTTTGTTAGCCTGCCGGCTTCCTCATTACCTTGAATGTCGGCATGTGCCTTTATCCAAGAAATGAGGGTATTCGTTGTTGGCGAACGTTCCTTCAACATATCCTGAATCTCCGCTATGATAGGAGAAGGATGTCTGGGATTTCGTAAGGCATGTATGACCGAGAGGCTCTCTGTAAGAATCTTGATAGTGGATCCTACTGGGGGCTTTTTAACTCGATAGCTTTGCGAATCGCAATTACTTCAGCCTGGAATACTGAATTATTCTGTCCTATATGACCTTTTCATGTTATCAGCGTTTCCTTGTTCTTAGTTACGATGAGGCCACAGCCTATTTGTCCGTCAACTTTTGAACCAATCGTGTATACATAGGATTGTTTCTTTATGTCAGAGTCATCTTTCCGTGATGTGTGGGCCGAGACTCCTTTTCCGTAGTTAGACGGAAGCATGACATTCTGGCCTTTTTTCTTAAGAGGTGATGTGTGCTATAACCCCTTTCCATGGTGTGATGGATGGGTTGCATTTATGAGACATTTTGTTTCATAGTCCTCTGGATCACAACATAGTGGTCGAAAAGTGGTGCAGAGATGTAATTGCAGCACAGTCGTTACTGCTGCTTCTTGTGCTGCTCTAATATGTAGTGACAAAATTTCCGCCAGTATTGTGGCTGCTTCTGTCGCTGTTGTACGGTATCCTTTTGTAATAGCCAAAGCAAAGGGGCGTTGTTTACTACTGAGCACAATCCTTTTACTTTCGTTCATTGGAGTTGCCCAGATTGTCGCTCCATAGAGGGCCATTTTTTCCACGATGGACTGATAGAGCACAGCTGTAAGATAGGTTAGTGGTGGTCGGTCAAGGAAAATAATGGTGACTGATGATTAATATATTGCCCTATTGTCAAAAACAGATCGAAACCGCATGGCGAACAATATTGCTCAGCATTTGCATCGGGCAACTAGACAAATATCCCGGTTTACTATGGTCATACGACTTCATAAAGGAGGCCCATTCGCCCGCCGTCCTGAACGTTGTATACCATGCTTAACAGCAGCCCATCGGCTGCACTGTTTACAGTGATGTAGAGGACACAAAAACTGGACACTTCATCAATGGAGTTATGTCCTCTTTACCGATGAGTCTGACAAACTGTTTTTGGCACCAGTTATATGTAGAGTTAATATGCAGAGAGGTAGGTACATCTTTCATCCCACTAATATCATGGAGAGAGACCGTCGGGTTGGTCTTGGCGTACTCGTATGAGGAGGCATTATGATGAAAGGACGGATGGAGCTCCACATTTTCGACAGAGGTTCACGTTTTGGAGATCGTTACCATGATGAAGTTATACTCCGCCCGTGGGTGCCTTTCGGAGTGCAACTAGTCCCGAATGTCTTTTCATATATGACAATGCATGGCCGCACAAACCTCATGCTGTTGAGTAGCTCCTTGAAAGTTAAGATATCCACAGAATGGATTGGCTAGCTTGCTCCCCTGATTTAAATCCCATTGAACATGTGCGGGATACTTTAAGGAGGTGCCTGGATCACGTTCTTACCCTCCAAAGAGCATCAGACAACTGAGAGGTGCTCCTAAAAGAATGAAAGCTCTTGCCCCAAGAACTGTTAGATAATCTGGTGTTGAGTATCGAGAGATGGTGCAACACAACCATTGCAGTTAGGAAAGGTCATGTCCCTTACTAATGTTCTTTGGTTTGTTGTTATTCCTCTTGACTAGGCAGTTTTTTGTACCAACTCCATTCTATCAATAAAACCCTTTTCTGTTCGTTCCGTACTATAGGTGTTCTATTCATTTTTTGTTACTATATTTTCCTCATCCTCTGAGTACTACATTGTGCCTCTGTGGTATGCATTTCGTGTCTCTCAATTGATTTTTGCGGAATTATGGACAAAATCAGAAAAGTTGCTTGAGTTTTGCACACTAGAGTATTAAATACTAGTAGGCCCCCGATTCTCTAACGAATCGAATAAGCAAACTCGTGAAATTCGCTATAGTATGAATTGCAAAGGAATGAGAATGGAATAATCAGTTAGTAGAGAGTATACAATGTAGCTCAATTTTCAATATAACTCAAACTTTGTGCAACAATTAGCAGTAAAATTAATAAAATAAATCATCTCGGGTAATTCATAAAAAAATTTCACTGTACACAATGTTCTGGGTAAAAACAATGTTAAGCATTAATAAATATCGATCAACAGAATGCATCCGCGCCACACACACTTTTTTTTCTCTTTGCCTTTTCTAATCTAAGATTTTATCGCTACGCAATAAAAAATTCAATTCTTCAAACTAGATCCTCAGCAAATGCAATTTTTTGCTAAAAGTTGCATCTGATTTGGCATCTGAAAAATTGTTCAGTTTTATAAGCACAGAGGAAATTACAGCATGTAGTTCATAATAATTTGCCTGTAGTTTATAATACTTCGTAAATTCTATATTATATAGTCGATGCAATTTACAAGCTCTGAATTACAACTGCAGAGTAATCTAGTTTATTCGATCAAACTGTAGTAACGTAATTTTTTCGAATTACCTATAGGTCGAAATTTTTCGTAAATATAGATAAAGCAGCTTTGTATGAATTATTTTCTACAATAATGGAACTTTTGAATACACTTAAAAGTAGAAAACGACGTCATTTTTCACAGAAAGGCAAAAACTTACCTAGCTTGTACTGAAAGGCAATTTTTATTAATTTACTGGTCTTTGACGCTTCCATTACTAATGGCTCATTTATTTTCAGAAAACTGTTTTGGTACAGCACAAATTTTAGTTGGCGTAATCTATCACTGAATGCAGATACCTCAAAGTCATCTCCAAGGGAGGGATTTCACAGTCCTTTATTTATTCATACTAATGCAATTTGATCGCTTATTGCATCATGAAATACGTATTTGCGATATACGTAATCAGAAAATAAAGAGGGTTCTTTTAAAAAAATTTAAAATAATTGACTGGTTTTCAGGTTTAATGGTTCAGTCTCAGTTTGTTTCACTATTTCGGTTAAACGGAGTTTTATTGAACAAAGATCGTGTACTCTAAAAAGAGCAACAGATATCTGTTTTCAATATTGTCTTGTCGTTTGCCAAACACACAGCATTTAGAGTTTTTAGTAAGCTCTGAAATATTTTTAATATTTAATGTCTACAATTTCTTTTTAATCGTGCACTTTTCTCAGAATGTTTAATTTTATTTTAAAGAATGTCAGGATTCTGAAGAACATCACTCGGGAAATACTATTTTACATTACCCATGGAGCATAAATAATTACTCAGCTTCTGCATGTTATACCAATAATTCATTTTTGAAGCTTTGGTTTCCCGATTTTATAAGCACTCTCCGTGTTGGCAGTTTAACATTCATTCAATGTTTGAAATTTAAGTTTGTTGCAGTAAAATTATCTTGTTTTTTCATGCAGGTCTTGTTTATGGTTTGAACTAACTAAATGAATAAGCTGTGCTTGTTTAAATGAAGTAAAACAAGAAAATATTTCAAGAAACTGACATAAAGTATTGTGGTAAAAGATGGAAACTTTTCAGGAAAGTGATTGCCCTCTCTTTTTTTATGCCCTTTTCCCCAATAGGCCGTGTGACTGAACCTCAGTAAAAAAATGGCTAGTAAAGTATTACATGCGCAATTGCATAAATTATGGCTTTTCTATCTTCTATGACTGACTGCACATAACAGTTTTAGCCATCTCATTGGCGAAATTAAAAAACAAAATGAAACGAGAAATGAAACTTTCCACCTCTTTTAATTGATGAGATTAGTCATTACCTTGCAAGCTATATTTCTCTAAACCAACCATTACGAAATTATTTTTCTTATCAAACTGGATTCTATGCATTCCATTCTCTCCATGAATGCGCTGAAAAAGCACAGATCAACATACCGGTATGATTGATTGATCGACTTAAAATTGTAGTGAAATTTTCTGGGTGAGTAACTTTCTTTCTTTTGTTGGTCATCGCGTTATCTGTTTATAGTAACTGTGGAGAGTAACTTCTACTATTGTTAAAATTTGATTTGAGACTCGTAGTAAGTTGAAAGTAAGCTACGTAAATGTTTTGCAATTAAGATTTATTTATTTAGAAGTTAATTTAAAATAAGAGCGAGATTCTCTAACTTTTAATTTTTTTAACTTAAATTTTATAGTAAGAACTTGAATTTAGACCCTTAGCTTTGATTCGCTTAAAAATTCCTGTGCTTCTGTTTGCTTATTTCACTTACGTATTTCAGCTAAAGTTTATAGCAAACTAAATTCTTTCGTATAAAATAGGTTCATTTGTTTATGTACTGTCTAACACGATAACTCGCTCAAAACAGTAGTATAAGAGAAAACGACCACACGAAGATCATCTGCAACTAAATAAGGCATTATCATTTAAAGCAACCGAAACTCTATTCCAAGCGCAACATAAATATCAGAAAAAATAATTATATTTTTTATAGACCTAACTGATGTCATTTCAGAAATGATGTCATTTCAGAAAGAGTCCGATTTTATGTCAAAATACGTGTGTTAATACAGTGCTATGTATAAATCTAATATATATTCTAAGTCGCGCTTTCGAGACATGAAAAGCGCAATTTAAATTTCGTTAATCGGCCGAGTAGAACGGGAGATAGAGAACTATCCCTCCCTCCCCCCGCAGTGTACCCCTTCAGAAACTTTTGCCCAAAGCATGATTTCTAAAATTTTAAGTTATACCGTAGTTGCTATCAAAATTAATATCTCAAAATTTAAAAACTAGTTTGTGAGAATAGCAGTTAAACTTCGAAAGATTCGCTAATTATAATGAAAGGATTACCTCAAATTTAGGAGTCAAGATCGAACGTTTCTCGTGATTATATCTAAGACTGGTTTATGAAAATATGGCGTTATGAGAAGCCATAGAAGAATAAATGTAATTATTATTACTTTTTGTTGTTTTTATTTATTTATCTTTATTTTTTCCACTAAAACACAGGCTTACTGACTTTTTGTAAAAGCATTCCAACTATAAGGTACAAAACTTTTCTGCCTTTCCAACTTAATGTGTTTGCTTTTCACATTGAAGCAAGCGCCGTTAAAGCATATAATTTTACTTCAGGAAAAAGAGACAGTCTATGCCTAATTTGCTCGCCGGTCCTATCAAAAAACGTAAATAATAATCAAAAGAATTGTTTTTAAGTTGCTAACTCTTCGCCCCTTCGGAATTAACCTTTATGTCATGATAAAGAGTTATTGCTTATTCTTACTCAATGGAAAAACAACTATCGAGCTAAAATTTCCATGAAAGCGTGAAACACTTACTCTGTTGTTTAAACAAACTCTAGAAGAAATTTCTTTGCATATGTAACGAATACATTTAAAAAAATAATCTGAAAAATAAACTGCTCGTGTATACAGAATTATTATAATATGAGCACTTCTATAGGCCTCTCCCCTTTAAAATCAACGTATAGCTAGAAATTTGCATTTAAAATATAATTATAATTTGCGCTACAATTAAATTGCAACTAAGTTTTTATAAAAAATATGACTGTAAACATTTTAGACTTTTCTATTTTAATTTAGGAAAGATTTACGACATAACCATTTAAAACAAAATTTCGGTCTTAAAATCATGACCGGAATTTTGTTCTAAATGCTAATCTTGCAATCGATCATTTGAAGAAACACCTTATAATCATTTTACTAGACTAATAATGTGAAAACATCATTCTTCACTCATCTACCCATGATTATCGTATCTTGTCTTCTTCGCTTATTAAAATAAGTGTTCTTAACAGCTTTATATTTCAAACTGCAGCTTCCTTGTTACGCGAATATATTTTCGACAAGCAAAAAAGAATGACGCATATAACAAAATAAATGACCATTTATATGCGGATGCTATCGTGTGGTGCATCTTAAAAAGTTCGTAGTCATTTTTACAAACAAGCAGTGTTTGATTAGACACTCCTAGCAGCAATTTATCGCTTTTATGCTCGTTTCAAAATCTGCATACTTCTGAGAAGTACTATGATATATCTCTCCTTATAATTAAAACAGAACTATTTGTGGTAGCTGTAATCGTAGTACTTTCATAATTTTATTTTTGGAACGAAGGCCTTATATTTAACTCAAAACCGGAAGGGATCATAAAGCATATATTTAGCACAAAAATGTTTCCCTTTTTGTAAGATTTACTAATGTAAATGTATGCTCGATGTAAATTTACTGATGTAAATGTACATCTAGCTCACAAAGACTAGAAAGCTTTTACAATATTGCCGCGAAACAACAAAATTCAGTGTAACTTCGATCTTTCATTATTCTAGGAGGGAAGGAACACTTTCTAGAAAGTTGTACATGTGGTACAATACTGTTATAATTTATAACACTATGAATCTAAGGGAA
Source organism: Stegodyphus mimosarum (assembly GCA_000611955.2). Classification (NCBI taxonomy): domain Eukaryota; kingdom Metazoa; phylum Arthropoda; class Arachnida; order Araneae; family Eresidae; genus Stegodyphus; species Stegodyphus mimosarum. The sequence goes on from KK120285.1 coordinate 155,831, forward strand.
ATAATTTTATTAATAAATTTCCTTTCAAAGTAAAGCAATATTAAAATAATTCAATATTCTGAGGAGAGAAAACACTACTGACAACGGGATTACAACAGCTAAAGACTAAAGTATCACAACTAAAGGCACTTTCTTTGCAGTAATTGGTACACCAACCATTGCATCATCGGGTCTGTGGAACTTAAATAATATATAAGATACTAGACATTTGGTCTCGATTTTCTTACTTTTTTCTAAGAAGTGCTTACTCATAAATGTGCTCATTTTGTGCGATATGGTTGCGTCCAAATTCATACTCTCTGTAAGCAAAAAAAGTCAGTTTCACAAAGAGATATTTTGAACGAAAAGGAAGAACTTAAGTGTTTTCATTTACAGTTGAAAATTCTCAATGCTTTGAATCAGGAAATTTTCATTGTTAATGCTATTATTTTAATGCGTAACATCAGGCATTTCAGTTATCTGTGAAAAGTGATTCTGATAGTGCTGAGCTAAAATTTTTGTATGATAATAATTTACTCACACCTTATAGATTTTCTGAAGTTCGGGTCTTCCTTTGAAGGAGAAATATTCAAGAGGAAAAGGAACAATCTGTCTCTGTTTAACTGTCTCATAACTTTAATCTTTTTTCTTATATTTGATGATATTTAGTAGGTGGAAAATAATCTGTGAAGGTTCGTCGTTCATTTATCAATTGGAATACGTCAGCTAGAAATCTCATTATTAACTCCCGTTTCTGATTTCATATTCTCATGTTTTTTCTCGGTTTCCATTTTTTTGATAATTTATCCGCGTTTTAATTAATAAAAAACCCAAGCACCTTTTCTAATTTCATAAAAATAAAGCTCGCTCCTCAGAGAAACAACTGCATGCAGAAAAGCAGCTTTATATGAACTAAAACTATTTTTTCGCATACCTGAGGCTCTTAATTTAGTACTTAATATTTAATCAAGTTTATTAAGCTTACAAAATTTGCTAGAATTCGGAATACTTTAGGTCACATAAAGGACATTTTCAGGAAGCACATGTCTGTATGAATAATTTAATGCTTTTTTCATAAAAGATCACTGCTTTTTTAAAGAACTATAAACTGTAATTACAATCCCGATATAACTTCTGGTTTCAACAGAACTATCGGTGCATAAATCAACCTGATAGCCTAAGATGAATAATTTTTTTGTAAAAAACCTTTTAAATTTTCACTTTACGTTACAAAACCCTATTATTTTTTAGACAAATCTTAACTTCTTCAAGAGTTTGACGAAAACGAAGACTTAGCTGGTAAAATTACCTGGCAAAATCAGAAAAATAATTTTGAAACGAAACGTTTGAAAAAAATTAGCCTAAGCTATAACAGGTGATTTTTTTAAATAAATGGATAAATAATGAGTAATGCAGCTTATATAGCAATAAATGTCTAATATCACCATTACAAAACGATTTTCAAAACTAGCAAATATTGCTATGCATTCCAGCATTCCTAAAAGTTTAAGGTTACGGAATATGCGTTTCCTTAAATCGCGTTTCCTTAATCGTTTCCTTAAATTTAAATTCCTTAAGTCCAACTCTTACTAGAAATGTAATCCTCCCCTTTCATCTCTTTTCATTACCGGGAACAAAGTCTACTCTGGTCGATAATGCTAAATGAGATTTATGTGGTGAGAAACCAAAAAATGAGAATGGATGCCAAGATGATATGGCGAGTTAACACAGGTGTAGAGATAAATGTGTTATTTTTAAACTATAAGATAGTTAGCTTACTAAGAAAAGAGATATGTGTTTCTCTATTTTCTGTTTTCATTTCCTTAACTGTGAATGGAGATGTTTTGTATATTTAACAGAGACTTCAAACTTATTTATGTTTCAAGTCATAACTCAGTGCCATTTGTAAAGTTTGTGAATTAAGAATACCAAAGCGATCGAATGACTCAGAAGAAGAAGAATATTAATATCTATAATACCTATAAATTACAGTAATATCTATAATTATAGATTTTCTTGAGACTCTTCATCCATGTTCTGAAATAATGCCAATACTTCAGAACCCGTATAGATATGTTTAGGAATAAGTTCAGTGTTAAGTTTCTTCTAACAATTAACATATGTTATATGCTAATTGAGCAGATGCCACTGATGTCATAAGTCGTCTGAGTTGCTTTATTATACTAAGGCATCTAGTTTTCTTATTCTTGCCTCGTTGAGTACTTTTGGTGTTGATTTCATATATCTTTAATTTTGTTTATTATTGTCTTTGAAATTGAGCTTTCCAACAGTATAACATCATTAAAAAAAAACATTTTGTGGAGTCCTTATTGGTTAGGTTAGGTTACAGTAAAATCCTTGCCGAACGCAGGAGTTACGTCATTAACACATTGCGTTAACGGCAAAATCGCTTCCGTAAAGTTAACTTTCTATGAAAAAATGGACATTCAGATTAACAATAATATGCATAATTTATACAAATCTAAATATTACATTAATTAAAAGGGGAAAATGAAACAAATATTAATTGAAAGGATCTCTGTTACTGTTTAGTAAGCTGGTGATTTTTGCTTGCTACATTATATGATGCAAGATATTAAATATTTCGTGATAACGTTTGGGAAGGTTTTCAATACCTCTCATAAAGCATCATTTATCTTCTTCTTTATTTAGGTCAGTGTGCATTACAAAATCAGACAGATCTTGCGCCTTTTTTTAAGAATTTTTCTAACTTCTTACACGTTAAAGGCTCTTTATTCTCTTCGCCATTCCAATCATCCAATTCTTCAATTGTCATTTCACGATCGTCGTTCTCGACTAATTCTTTGATTTCTCTTTTCCCATATCTTAAACTCCTTTGCCGCTTATTGCTTTTGCAATTTGTACGATTTCCTTGGCTTCCTTTTCAATGGATGAAAATCTTTTAAGATTGTTGACAACTTCTGGCCAGAACTGATGCCAGCAAGCATTCATTGTTGACGAATTCATTTGTTCCCATACGAGCTATTTCTATGCAGTGTCTTCTGCCGAATTGCTTCCAAAACGCCATTAGTGTTTCTCTCTTTCCTTCATCTAATGCTTTATTTACAGAGATGTAAATATATTTAGCATAATAAGCTTTGAATGTGCTCGTGATTCTTTAATGTGGTGTTCGGTGAAAGAAATAAGATTATTACATTTGAATGCAGTGTTCTGAGGGCTTCAGCATCGTGTTTTGAAGCAATATCGAGAATTAGGAGAACTTTAAAGCTCAGGTTTTGCTCTTTTAAACAATGTTTGGCTTCTTTAATGAATGAATTTTCAAACCAATCAAAACCAATCATTAAAGAGGACTATCGCAACTCGACCTACGCTCTGCAGCGGACCATGTGTAATGAAATTCCTGCGCTGAGCAGATTAAATAGAGACAATTAAGATATCGCGTATACGTAAAATCGCTTTGCCCAAGTCCGCGTTCGGTAAGGGTTTACTGTATTTGAATATGGCAAAGTACACAACGGATATCTGCCGAGAAGCATGTATGCTTTCGGAAAGGACTTTCTAAGAAAAATAGGTTTGTATTCTCGTTACACATAGGAGAAACCGACAGCCCAACAATGTAGCCAGCCCGTTCTCCTGAGATTGAGCAAGATTCAAATTTCCAGCATTCAACGGTTTTAAACACTCAGCCGCTAATGGGGCCTGAACCCTTATTGAGACTTTGGCTTATTCATAGGCAATATCATGTTGTTGGAATCCCATAAAGGCAAGAACCTATTGCAATATGTAGGATTTCTTCAGCTGATCCGTAGTGTCAAGTGAATGGTGCACTTCACTTAATAACATTAAAGCTCTGTTATTTTATCATATAATAGCTATTACATTGCAATTTATAACATTCCTCATTTATTTAATATTTTTCTTATGTCTTACAAAAGCTTAAGAATCTGACTTTATATTAGGATTTAAAATGTTCCTAATTACCATCTTCGAAGGAAATATTCTACCGCAAGTCAAAGCTTGGTATGGAATGAAAATTACATGCAAAGCATCGCATAGGAGTGGTAATTCATATTCTTCGAAAAAAATATACAGTGCTGGTAGTTAAATATACAGTGCTAAAGTCTAAATGTCGCCTAAAATTTTGGATATTAATATTAACCTGGTGAGGTATAACAGAAGAATTTTGCTAACTGCAAATAGGAAGACTTTCAGAAAACTGAAACCAGTTGCATCTAGATAGGAAAAGACGATTATTAAAAATCGTTAAAAATAATAAACTTGTATAAATAGCTCCGCGAAACTAAAACTAGTTGCTTCTAAATATGAAGAGATAATTATGAAAATTAATAAAACCTGCATGCAGAACTTCGAAAATCTGAAAGCATTAAGACCTAAATAGAAGGAAAAAAACAATCGTTAAAAATCTATGAAAATTGGTACAAAGTAGTACAATAAAACGAAAGGCATTATTTCATTCAATCTAAATATGTTGAATATTCCTAAAAGGAATTGAAGCTTATGGATTTACTAATGGATGAGATTTAAGCATCGAAACAATGCTTTTAATTATGCTAAATAAAATACCGAATTTAAATAAGGTTTCGAAAAGATTCTAGTTCATTCTTTTTCTGCAGCAAAACCAACACCTGAAGCCAATCGGTAAGAGTTTTAAAATGCGAATTTTCGAAGTAAAAGTAGTTTTATTTACTTTATTTATTTTTATTTTGTTTTTATTTATCTTTTCGAACTCAAATGAGATCACAAAGATATGTAGTTGCCTAGCAATTTTCGTTCTCATTCACTCTTTTCAAGTGCAATCAGTTCCACCTATCCGTGATGTACTGAAACTTTACGTGAGCTGATCCGTGATGCACCTTAAACGTGACGCACGTTCTAATGTACGTGAGCCTCAAGCTAATTTGATGAGCCGCATAATCTATTTCAGCAATAATTTATTACTAGTATTTTTCTCACAGAAAGAGTCGTGATATCCTTTGACACAATCATCGCTATTGTTCCTACTTTGTCAATAGTCGAGACAGGAATATGAATTAGACATCAAACCATAGGTATAGTAATAATACTAATTTTAATTTAACTGTACAAGAGGTAGATATATATTTTGATTTCTGAGCATTTGTCCTTATCACTATTAGGACCATTATTACAAGAGATGAAGGTAATTACAAGATTGTACTGTCAAATGGTCTCATTTGAATATAATTTGCTGCCTTGTGTGAATCGATCTGTCGAGTGTAAATTTGAATAAATTTATTTCCTAGTTTCTGCAGATACCTGAAACAAGAAATTTAACAGCAAGGAAACTAAAAATTATTCGTTACATATAACAGATTATCATATTATATATTGTTGTTTTATATACGAATACTGCGCACAACTATTGACTAAACATATTTTTTTCAGTTTCAAGTCATACCCTCAATGCATGTTTTTCTACAGAGCAGTACTAAACGTTTTCTTGTGCAGGCAATGAGATTTTTCGGATCTAGCAACGTAAAAAGATCAAATATGCCTCGCCGGTATTCAAACCATGGATCCATTTTCCAGCTGGATGTGCTACACATCTATACCAGAAGATCACACACGAAAGAAGGGAAAAGAAGCGTGACTGGGAAGAGACTCGAAATCCAGCCGACCAAATCCAGATGGTACCAAATTTTTGTCCACCGCAATTTAATTTGTAGTTGCCGTAGAGACCATTACAATTTTTGAAGCCAGAAACGTGATAATTTAACTGTACCCTAACCAGGATTCCATTTGCCAGCTAGACGTACTAACAACTTATACTATGAAAGCGTGCATGGGGAAAAGGAATAATTCCTTCAATCTAATTACTACCACGTTTTCATTTATTGTGCTTCCCATGAGAAGAAATGCACGTCGGATTATTGTTTTGGGGGGCCTTGCCTTTAAATCATTGGGAAACTAAGGTTGAATTTCACCCATTTTTAGCAAAAAAGGTTTGCATTTTCATATTATTATTATTATTTACAAAAAGATATTATTATTATAATTACAAAGTTTGATCATTTAAAATTTTATTATTATTTACAAAAATAAATTTTAATTATAAATTCACTAGTGGTTTACTGAATTTAAAATGGGAAGGTTAAAAAAAGGAAAGAATTATTTTCATGCATGCATGCACACAGTCATTTAAAAATGCTTATTACATAGCAGAAAACTCAAAGATTGTTAAAAATCCTAGCTAATCATTTTAACCTCCTATGTGTTTCCTTACATAGATGGTTAATATACATGATGGATTACATACATGGTCACTGCGATGTATTTCATGACATACACTGTATTTATCGAAATGGGAAGATTATGAAAAGGAAAATAATTATTTGCTATGTAATAAGCATTTTTAAATGACTGCCTGTAAGCTTATTACATAACAGAAAATGAAAAACTTGTTAAAAATCGTGGCTAACTATTTTCACTTCCTATGTATTTCATTATATAGATGGTTAATATACATGGTCGATTACATACATGGTCAATGCTATGTATTTCCCGACATACACTGTAGTTTTTGAAATAGGAAGATTAGGTAAAAGGGAAGAATTATTTGCTACGTAATAATCATTTTTAAATGACTGCATGTATTCTTATTACACAGGAGAAAATGGAAAAATTCTTCAAAAGTCTGGTTAACCATTTTCCTCTCTTATGTATTTCATTACATAATGCTCAGTTAATCAGTTCTGAAGTAAAGGCAGACAGAAACATATACCTAAGTAATTTCAGTCCAAATTTTTGATAAGATCTCGATTATTAAAAACGCTATTATCTCTTTAACATATATTAATTATTTCCTGAAGCTAAATAAATTAAAATAAAAGTATTTTAGCATTAAATGCATATTCATTAACAGCTTCTGCAGATAATTACTAAGCAAACATCTTACTGCTAATCATTTGAAACAGAATGCGTTGGAAAATTGTGTATTTTGAAAAATTAGTTGCAGCCAGCTTGCATTTTTAAGTAAGCGAAAATACACTGAAACTCTCATAATGAAGCTAAATAAGGAAGTCAAATTAAGTGTTGGATGCCTATATAAGCGCATTAAAGCATCACTGTATTTTCAGTGAACTACTTTGGACTGAGACTGTGGATAATATGAGAAATGGAGTTGAAAGTAAAGGTTTCAGTTTCATTCATACAGAGTTTATAGAATTTTCTTTATTACTTGGATCTTGCCTGATCTTTACTTTCCTTCTTACTTAGGGATTACTTTACTTTATTAGACATAATTTTCAAAATGTTTTACCAGTTGTTGAAAAACATAGCTTTGTTACACGATCTGTTTAAGGATTTATTAAGCAGGTATTTTATTTTCCTTATGAACAATAAAGCTTTCAAACAATCCAATTGCTAAAATGAGAAGCTTAATATATTTATTCTTAAAATGGAATCGAATCTCTAAGTTCCTATGTGAATATGCTAATTTTATTATCTATCTGGTATGTCTGTGACAAGAGAGGCCTTTAAACAATAAGTCGTAAAAGAAAATTACGGCATTTTCTTGCTCGTTGAAATTTTCGACACTTAAGCCTGTCCAGAGACAAAGTTATCTGCCACCTCATTGCGCTGAATGTTCGTTTCTGCGCTCAAAACAATACGCATTTCTTACCACTAACACAGTCCTTTTTCCGTCCTTTGCAATAATACATTAGTTGATATTCGGAGACGCTGTGTGGTAACGCAAGAATGAAGAGAATGAGATTCGAAACCGCTTTTTTAGGTTTCTTGTATTTCCGTATGCATCATGTTCACAAAGGACTTCGATATTCAAGCTAAATGCGGCTTTGTTTTACTTTAGCGATCAAACTGCTTATCATTTTGAAGCAGAGAAAAATCGTTATCAAATTTATTAGAATTTTCAAAGACGATTATATGATAAATTCATCGCCTCCGTGAAACGGCTGCTATTTAATCCGCTTAACAAAAGATTTGCTTTCTTTCTAAACTTGCTTTGAAAATACAATCGGGACAATAAGAAGCTTCATTCCATTCAGTTGCTAAATCCTGCTTAAGGGTTTTTCATTGAGCAATAAAATTTTATCCGTCGGCATTATTTAAATGCCCAGAAAAAATGCTTTCTCTCGCAACATTGTAAAAACAAATTTTCGACCGATTTTGAAGGCTACAGATTCAAAATATTTCTTTCATTTCGCAAACTGCTTATTTCATAAAATTAGTATGCTTTTCCTAGTTGTGTTTTGTGAAGTTACTTTTGAAAAAATACCCCCTTTAACATTATTCAGACTTTTAGGGTATTCAAGCAATTTAATAAAAAGATATGTGAATTAACTGACGTTTTCTAGCTGCTTCACCTATTTCTTTAGTAGATTATTGTTAAAATGCTAAGTACTTTTTTGTAAGGGTCTTGAATAAGAACTTCAACACCCAAAAATATCTGCTTTCAATAAATTAGCATTTAGTGTGTATTTAAAAGCATTCTACGTAGTTTAAAACATTACAGTATATTATGAATATGAGTTTAATCTTCTACAAGCCATTGAATGATCAAACTTCGATTAGTTTGATGGGGATTTTTAATTTACAAAACCTTTTCAGTGATAATCTGAGTAATTAATCGGATTATTCCCAGAGCCGTAGCTAGAGTTTTCAGCGCCCGGGGACAGCTGAAGATTTCGCGCTCCCTTCCTGTTTGCTAAGAATGGAAAATATTTAATACTAAAATTTCGTAACATCTGTATGGCTTTCCCTGGATGCTGAGCCCAGGAACGGATGTCCCTCTCCTGTCCCGCTCTAATTACGCCCCTGATTATTCCTGTATCAAGATGCTGTAATTCCTTCCCTTGTTTTGATGATAAGGAAAGAATTTTCATATTCGGAAAATCATCACTTGTCAGATAAACGGCTTAAAAATATCCTTATTTTTTTGATAATTTTTCTCTGGAAAAATATAAAGCATTCTCGAGAATAGGGACTAGAGATTTTCTTATAAATCTCGAGATTTTCACAGCGGTATTCTTGAGCTCGATCTCTAAAGCTATCCGGAGGTGAAATCATCCACTTTATATTTGAACGCAGAACAAGAGTCAAATTGCCTAAAAATCAAATTTTTCATTTCCTTCTGTATAAGTCTGCTTTTTATTTTCCCTCTTGTTAATCCAAAAGGGGCTATTAGTCTTGAAATGGGATTTTGTTCCGAATCACTATAAATGCGTTGTTTCACTTTTCATTCGAGTCGGTTATCATTTGGCAAGATGTAAGATATTTACCTTTCAAACTGAATTTGTCTGATGTGGGTTAACAAACTAAGGTATTTAAAAGCAATAGATGCGGTTCTTAACAATGTAATCAAAATATTCAATATTTTCATAGAATGGCGTTACATATTTTTTTTATTATTTATTTCCTATTTCGTAAAATTTTAACAAATTTTTGATTAACACACTCAACGATTTGAAAACTAACAGTGGGAACACTATATAGAATAAAACATTTTTATCTCCAGTGCGTGCGCGAGATTGTCTATCGGAAATTCTAAAGATATGCTGTTTTCAAATGTTTTGTGATTTTGTTTTTTAGTGACGTAAGTGCGAAGAACATTATTTTGATAACTAAATTAGCAAACGAAATGTAAAAAATAAAAAGACAAAACAACATTTTGTAAATCTGTAAGGTTTACATTATGTTAATTAACAGTAATTTTAAATTTTGTATCTTTCCTATCTTATTCTAATTTCATCTTACAATTTCCTGCCAGAATGTAATTTCAGAAACACAGATAATGCAAATGAGAATGAGTACTATTTAAGTCGTGACTTAACCGACTTCAGGAGAGAGAGTCTGATTCCTGACTAGCGCGCGTTTGCCTTCTGTCTACGTCTCTCTTAGCTGTTATTACGCTCGGCCATATCTTAGGCCCTTGCTAGGCTTCGCCGATTTAATTAATAGTTAGGGACCAACTAGTTAGATTCTGATAGCTTCGGCTATATCCTTTAAGAGCTTTAGTTAAGCTAAGTTTAGTTCAAATTATTAGTATTTTAAGTTCAAGCCCGAGTGGCGGCTTTATGTAAAGTTCCAAGTAGGAACTAATTGTAAATATACTGATAAATAAAGGGTTTTTAAACCCTCTTTCAGTCTTACGTATTCTGTTCACACACTTAAGCGATTATTCGCTTATTAGTGTTCGTGGGGTTCTGAGCTAGAACTAAAGATTTAAAGAGAAAACCTCACAAGTCATTTTACAAAAAACTTCGCATTAATATGATGAACTGAGAAAAGACTGAAGAAAATAGAAAAAATGTATGCGAACACTTAACAGTGCGTCGGGAATTCTAAACATATGCTGCTATGTTGTTTTTAAAATTTTTGTGATTTTGCTGTTGAATTGCATATAGCGTAAATGTGAAGAAAACGATGCTTAATAATAAAACTAAAAAGACAAAAAGGAAAAGAAAAGTGTTGGCAGCAATGAGTGCAACACCAGACTGATGTACTGCGAGCTCAGCGAGAGGGTAAAAAACTTTAACAACCCCTTACAATTAAAATCTGAAACCTTTCAGATTTTTTTCCTTTCAGTTATAAACTTTTTTTATTGTTATTGTATTATTCTAGAAAGAAACGCTTCGCAAATAGTTTATCAGAAAATTGATTTCAATTCACTTCTTTCGTTTAAACTCTGTTGATATGAAAACATAATGCGGTTAAGATTATTAAAAGTTTCTGCGTTGATTATGATTACAAAAGTGTTGATATGGGGTAAAATAAAAGCGCAAGCTATAATACTTCCTCAAAAATACTTTATTTTTAGAAAATGGAAAATATTTTTATATCCTTACAATATTTAAATGTTCCCATTAGAGAATTTTGAAATGCCAACTCTGACAACGTCTAGCATTTATGCATTTTATCACTGTCAGTTCATTTTGCAACTTCGTTGGAGCTTAGTTGACTTGGTTGGCTTTATTGGTTTGGTTTATTAAATTATGGCAAAGTATACAAGAGCTATCTGTCTAAGAAGAGGGAGGAAATAGGGAAGGATTGGTTCGGTTTATGTGATTATGGCAAAGCCTTAAGGGCTAAGGGAAGGGGATACCTCCGTGTAATACTTTCTAAGAGAAACTGGCTCGCATACATGTTACACATCGGGAAATCCACGAAAATGAACATGCAGCCAGCAAGTTCGCCTGGAATCGAACTCAGGGCAGTACTATCAGTGTTCAGTGAATTTACCGCTGGTGACTCCTTAGTCGATATGAAGCTTTACGCAAAGGAACAGCGAGTTTTGACTTCGGAAACTCATTACAATAATGGTGAGTGTTATGCGTAAACTGTCAGAAAGCTTCATGCAATCTTTCGACGGGAAACTGCATCTAATGGAACAACAAATCGCAGACTGATAAAGAAATTTGAGGGCACAGATTCGAAAGTAGGCATTAAATCGCCACACATTCGAGCCAATCTGTCTGTTGAAAATATTGCTATTCTGCGTAACTCTATTATTGCAAGGCTCAAAAAATCTAGACTTAAAGAGAAACAACAACAAAAGTTTAAGAAAAAATTTAACGTGTCTTGAGCCATTTCGATAAACAGACATGTAAAAAGTGATTACGAATTTCATCGAGAGAGTACGGTGCTGCAGAGCAAGTCATGGAGGATGTATGGCGGACATTATTTTTCCTTCTTTAATAGGAACATTTACCTGTTGTAAGCAGGTAAAAATATTTTCTATTTTCTAAAAATAAAGTATTTCGTTGGGCATGTTACATCCAACGCTTTTCTTGGGACATGTCAATATACATTGCACGCATGAAAAATGTTATGATTTAAATTTGTGGATCTGAATTTTTTTAATAAATGTCCCCAAATGATTCATAATTTTTTCAAAGGCCTTCTTACCGAAAAAGAAAGTAAAAAGCGAAAAATAATTCTAACCTGTGATTTGAGAATTTAATTGAATTCTGACCGACTAATATACACTTGCAGATCATTATGCATTGTGTTGCTGCTGCTGTTGTTGTAACTTATCTCACCTTCTCTGACAGTAACATCGGAATAAGCCCACGAAATTCATTGTAGTATGGACAGCAGGACTGTGCCTGTCGCTAGAAAGAGCTTTGAGCGCCATTCAAGTGACAGTACCACTTCGCTCAGTTCCGCCCCCAATTTTGATAGACAGCATCCCGGAGGGACGAATCCGAGGGTCTCCTACCCCTCTAACCGTAAAGACAACCTCTCGAGAGGTATTTCGGCTCTCCATATATTTAGAGTGTCCCCATGTCGCAAAGACACTATACATTTACAAACATCCATGCCTTCTCCGCGAATTGAACCCGGCCTTATGGTAACGCAGTAGACTCCCCTTAACGTTATACTATCTGGGCGGCTGTTATACAACTCTGTATGTATGTATTATGCCATGGTATTATAAATCCGAAGTATAAATATAAGTATAAATAAGTAATAATATATACATTGTTATATGTAATTATTGTACCATATTTATAATTTAATGCAGTAAAAAATTTTAAAATATTCTATAGAAGCTATTGTTATGAATTTTGTATTTCGATAGTTTTAGTAGAATTATAAGTAAAACTGTTGTATTTTTCTGTATAATGTAGCGCGAGACAAATTTTAAGAGAAAGCTACGCCGAAAAAGTAAGAATACAGGGGCACGTGCATTTAACATTGAGTAAATAGGTATCTCCGTAATTTGTATTGAAATTTAATAAATGTATTTGACCACTATGTTAGCTGTAACCGTAATTCCACCCTCGTATTGCTTTCCAGTAATTTCCAGGAGCAGAAGGTCCGAGAAATATCTCTTGGCGGGTTGTAAACTATTTAAGGCCGAAGAGGGCGCATCTGCTCTGAGTTGTTTAGGTAGTTGCTGTTGCTATTACTGCGAGTTCAGCGTGAAATCTGATTAGCTTTTTCTTTAGATGTGCTTTGCATTGCATTGTACTATTTAAAGTTCTTAGTAGTCTGAAGTGTAACTACTGATTATACTGTGTGAAACTGTGAACACTTGTACGAATATTTCGGTGGAAAATTCCAGCTTTCTGAAATATCTCTTTTGATAAAAATAAATTTTATTAACCTATTATCGGACTCGTGCATTCAATTTATTACGAACCCGTACGCACGCAACACTATAATTACTCTAACTGAAAAAATGCAGCACTTCATGCGAAGTCCTTTGTCATTTTTCTAAAAGATAACTTTCGTCATCCATGTGTATAAAACGTTCATCCTTATCGCTCATGCGCGGAGGAGACTTTGATTTAAAAATTTATGCTATTAAAATATTCTTGAACGTGTACTGTTCGGGCATCTACCTGTTAAATATTTTTCATAAACTTTGCAAAACTGGCACAGCAAAAATTTTCAAATTTTCGTTTTCAAAAGACGAAACATTTTACGAGAGTTGGATAAGAAATAGTAGCAGCATGTCGCTTGTTCTAAGACTTTATTACCATAGGTACCAGCACTGAAAATCTTTCACTGTAAACGTTTCTTCATATTTATCACCTTTTGTTAAGCTACTGGAAGAACGAGCTTTAAAGGATAATAACGTCCGAAATGAAATCAAACTAGATCCACTTAACTCCGCAACGTATTATTTTGTGAACATAATCCTGCTAATAATGCAGATCCCTCTAAACGGCTATGTGGATCCCATTTCAGATTCGCTGGCTAAATAACTGAGGTAGAGCAAATTTTATTTAAAACTGAGCTCAGTATTAAGATATTCTTTATTTCAAATTTTCAGTTTAAATATTCAAAACTTCATTTCTGGGAAAAGAATAAAGCAATAATGTAAACAAAGTTATGCTTTACAAGATATCGATATTTTGTCGGGTAATATGTCTCTCTTTTGTGATCTTTTTTATCCAATAAAGCAAAAAAAAAATTTCTGGTGATAAGCTGTTTATTCCTACAGACTCCGTCTGATATCTATGCTTGCACAACGAAGCAAAGAAGGAATTCAATTTTCATTCCGCGGGTTTGATATCTTCTGCAAGCATTCACTTTCCCTTGTAAGCAATAGCAGTCCTCGAAAGCAAGGTCGGAGAACGAAATCCGATTCAGAAAGAAAATGAGCTTATTCAAGTATGAAGTAAACTGCACATCTGTGTTTTTCCTTGTGTAATAAGCGCTACTCTTTTGCTGCATCACAAAAAAGGGCTCTTTTCTCATTTTTGAAGCTCACTCCTCTGCGTATGAAACGCTATTTTTTTTCGAACAGCGGGGACTATTTTGTCCTTTTTCGACATTGACCACTACTAAGGCCGAACGTGGTAGCAATTTTGTTGTGGAGATATATAATAGGCGCCCACTGTTACTTCATATGTAGGGGCAGACAATTACGACCATGCCTTCTCCGGGATTCGAACCCGGGCCCTTCGGTATTGTAGTCGGCTCCACTTCCAACTATACCATCTGGGCGGCGTGTATAAAACATGAAATTCTTGTTCAGCTGCTTTCTCGAATACGATATAAAAATCGCTTTGGTATGCTTTGCGCTAATTGCTTTTGCATTTGTCGCGGCACTTTCGTATACGGGAAATAAAAGGGTAATCCATAAATATGATACTCAGGTACACCCTTCGATGAGCTGGAACTAGAACTCGACTGCGAGAAGACGAATGTGACGTCGGAATGCTAATGGGATCTTTTAAATTTATTGCCAAGCTTTATTTGATAAGCAAATTTTAAACTTTCTTCCATTCCCTTTTAAATCAAGTATTACATAACGTTCTTTGTATAAACATTACATTTTAGATTTTAGTTTAAGGTCACAAGTTCAAAGAAACTATCCACGCTCAATTTTACAGTATGTGTATTGATTATCTATGTATTGTGCACCATATACTGGGTATCCTAAAAAATGTAATGAGTTTCGTATTTATTCGATTACAAGCCTTGATTGTAAGCTCATTGTAAGAAATCGGAAATGGAATAAATAAAGCATTAATCATAATGGCCGTATTAATTCTTCTCTTCGATTCTAATCCGAAAAATACTTTTTGAACCACAGAAAAGCTTAAAAAAAAATAAGGTGGGTTTGCAATTTTGTAAATACATTATATGCTCATATAAACAACGATGAAATAGAAATAATGTTTTGAAATGAAATAAATCAAAAATAAAATCTTAAAAATAATTAGATCTAAATGGAAGCCCCTGTCTTTTAAATCAAATTTTCATTGATTTGATAAAAAGCTTTTAACAGTTGGTCCTAATTATCTCATGATAATTGTTAGCAGCCTTTTATCCCTCCCTTCGATAAATGCTTGATTTATGTATTAGTTAATAGTTAACTAATAGGGTTGTAGTAGCCTAAATTTAATATTTTTGCCTAAGTTAATTGTAAGTAGTTGTTTATTTTGATAACTAAAAGATAAAATTGATTACGAATTAATTTTTAAGGGATAAAAAATGTAAAGATCAGGAAACTGTAATGAAAGTTGTATTATACTTTTTTTATTCTGGTTTAAATATTCCATTTCAGAAAAGGCGTAATATATTTGAATACAAAAGGAAAAGGAAAATTCTAACTTTTATTTTTCAAATTTGATGCATTAAAGAGAGAATGTCAAAATAATAAAGAAGTACACTGGTGTGCAAAACGTAAGCAACAGCAGTGTTTTTTGCCATAACTCCACGAGAAATCAACTGAGAGACATGAAATGCAGAAATGAAGGAGAGTATTATGTACATAAAAGATGACGAAAGCATCGGAGCTGAAAAAGAAGTACAATGCATACGGTATGGACATAGAGCTGTAATGTACACTGTAATGTAACTGTGTGTATATAACAGGTCTATGGGTATGGAATAAAACAAAAACAAGCTTTATTGAACGCATAGTATCGTGACTCATGATTGTCTATCCAAGAGGAAGAACAACAAGCATATGTTCCTTAATATGGGATATGCCCTCCCCTCACTGCAATGGTTGCTTCGCACCATCTCCGCATACTCAGAACCAGCTGATGCAACATTTCTTGCGGTAGGAGTGCCCATTCCTCAATCAGCATCTGTTTGAGTTGTTGGGTGTTCTCCGGAGGATGTAAGCGTGCTGCAATGCGTCTCCCCAAAGCATCCCACACATGTTCGATAGGATTTAAATCTGGGGAGTACGCTGGCCAATCCATTCGAGTGATATCTTCACTTTCCAGTAGCTCCTCAACAGCAAGAGTCTGATGTGGACGTGCATTGTTATCCATAAAAATTAAGTCTGGGCCAATGGCACCTCGGAACAGACGCACATAGGGAAGGAGTACCTCCTCACAATAGCGATCCCCGGTTACAGACCCTCTGTCGAAAACGTGGAGCTCAGTTCGCCCGTTGAGCATAATGCCTCCCCAGACAAGAACTCCAGGACCACCGTTACGGTGTCTTTCCTTGATGTTACTGGGATAAAACCGGGTCCCGACCTCTCTCCAAATCAAAACACGTTGAAAATCGCTTCTGGTACAGAACCGACTCTCATCCGTAAAGAGGACACGAATCCATTGAACAGTTGTCCAATTTTTGTGCTCTCTGCACCATCGTAAACGGTGGCGTCGGTGGCCAACTTTCAACGGGAGGCAGCGTTCAGGACGACGGGCGAATAGGCCCCCTTTGTGAAGGCGTCTGGCCACAGTAAATCGCGACACTTGTCGCCCCGTTGCTGTACAGCAGGGGTGAGCAAATATTTTTAAGTGCGGGTCAAAATGAAATTTTCAAAATGTCTCCCGGGCCGGAAGACTATACCGCGTACGCTGTGCACACGCGAATGCTTTGGGTGGATTTTTTTCCCTGCCCAAGAAAGTTTTTTGACAAAAACACTATAAGTATCATTTTAAAGCATTTGGACAGAGAAATTTGACAGTTAATAAAAGATAATAGTGTATATGCGAACAATTTGTGCCCAGTAAAATATGTCACGTAATTTTTAAAGAAATATGATCGATTATATTAAATTAATGGTCCTTAAATAAATCAGTTAATGAAAGATTTTTTTATATTTATTTATTTATATCTTAACGATACAAATTATTTTATTTTGATCATAGTTATTACATTTTTATATTTATATTACATTTTGTAAATATAATAGTAAATAGAATTATAAAAAGAAAAGACAAACATCAAACGTTAAAATAGAATAATTTTAGTTAATGCGAAACGTGAAATCTGGAATGCTCATTTGATATTATTTCTTCAAAATTTGGATCCAAATCACTTGTAGCAATCCTTAATACCGAGTGTAGATTTTCGTCAGTAATTTGTGATCGATATTTATTTTTCGTGTAAATCATTAACGAAAAAGTCCTTTCACAAATATATGTTGAACCAAATAAAACTAGGTATTTTTGAACATAGTTCAAAAAATGTTTGAAATGTTCTGTATTCAAAGCATCGTAGAAAACACTCAACTCGTTTGAGTGAAAATTTTCTTTTAGTAAATTACTTGACTGTAAGTCAATTAGTACTAGTTGAATTTCAATAAAAGCTTCTTGCACGTTAAAATTGAAAGGTTGACTAGTTAATGATAAAGGTTTTTCAATAGCTTTGAAATCTTGAAATTTTCTTTGGGATTCAGAATGCAGGTCTTGTGTTATTGCGCTATATTTAAGAAAATCGGTATTTTTCAATGATTCTCGTCGTGATTGTAATGAAGGGAAATGATAGTTCTAGTTGAATTTCAACAGGAGCTTCTTGCACGTTAAAATTGAAAGGTTGACTAATTAATGATAAAGGTTTTTCAATAGCTTTGAAATCTTGAAATCTTCTTTGGAATTCAGAATGCAGGTCTTGTGTTATTGCACTATATTTAAGAAAATCGGTATTTTTCAATGATTCTCGTCGTGATTGTAATGAAAGGAAATGATTTAATGAAGGGAAGTGATTTAGTAATTTCTTATTAAATTTTGTAGCAAATAAATTGAGTTTTATCATAAATGCTTTGATGTTTGAGTGCATATTGAAAGCGAATTGGTTTTTCCCTTGTAGATTTATATTTAGTTCATTCAAATATTTTACAATATCTACTGCAAACGAGAAATCGTTTAGCCATGCCTCATTTTGCAATTCAGGTAAATCATGTAGTTTTTTTTATCGACAAGAAGGATACTATTTCATCAAGTAAATATTGAAACCTGTCCAAAGCTTTACCGATGCTAAGCCATCGCAATTCAGTGTAATAAGGAATTTCGTAAAAGTCACTTTCAATTTCTTTAAAAAATTCAACAAACTGTCGATGATTTAAGGCACGTGTTCGAATAAAATTCACAACTTTTGTCACAACAGTAACGACGTGATTCAGTTTCAAGACTTTTCCAAATAACACTTCTTGATGAATAATGCAGTGTAAAAATAATATATCCTGTTCTGGCTACAACTATTTTACTTTGTCGCTGATTCGTTTTAGTAAATCCACATTTGTCCCTGTTAAACTAGGACAGCCATCCGTAGTGGTGCTTACTACTTTGTTCCAAGTTAAATTTACTTTATCTAAACACTCTTCAACAGCGATAAAGAAGTCTTCACCGGTAGTTGTATCTTTCATTGGATGCACACTAAGAAGTTCCTCGCTAATTTCACATTTCTTGTTAATACCGCGGATAAATATTAGTAATTGACTTGTGTCTGTAATATCGCAGGACTCATCTAAAGCCAGAAAGACGTAAAATCAGCAATTTTTGTTCTTAGCTGGTCAAGTAAATTTTCTGCAATATTTTCGATCCGTCGTACTATTGTTCTTCTCGAAAGGCTTACATTTTCAAAAATATGTTTCTTTTCAGGACAACATATCTCCGACACTTGTATCATGCATTGTTTAACAAGTTCTGCTTTAGTAAAAGGTTTACAGAACTTAGCAATTTTGTGTGCAACAGCATAACTTGCTTTTGGGGTAGATTTCTCGATATTACTTTGTTTGGTACAAATATTTTGTTGCTTATTCAAGTTCTTTGTCATGTTTTCTGCTGCACTTTGAAGTTCTTTTAAAGAAAGTCATGCATATTTTGGATGTTTTGATTTGAAATGCCTGTTTAAATTGTATTCCTTGAAAACAGCAATTGTTTCCTGGCAAACTAAACAAATTGCTTTCTTATCAATGTTTGTAAAAAGGTATTTTACCGTTCATGCTTCCTTGAAATTTCTGCACTCCAAAATCAACTTTTCTTGTTTTAGATTGACTCATTTTACAAAGGCCTACAAATAAATAATTCAATTATTACAATAAAATAATATATATATACATATATTATTAAGAAATAAGACATATATATAAGAGATTAAATAAGATATATTTTAAGAGGATGTTACGGCATATAAGAGATTAAAAAAATTGCATGCAGGAGTTTTCAACGGGCCCGGATAAAGTAAGCAAAAGGGCCGGATCCGGCTCGCGGGCCGGCTTTTGCCCACTTCTGCTGTGCAGAGTTGCTGAGCAATGGCGCTTGGTGAGTGCTGTCGGCCTCTTTTCGCCTGCAAGACGATATATCGGTCATCTCCTGCAGATGTCGTCCTCGGGCGGCCACCACCAACCTTTCTAACAGCTGTACCTGTGGTTTGGAACGCTTTCCAAGCGCGTGAAACGACACTTTTGTTGATTCCGAACTCTGCAGCTACACTGGTGACAGTACGCCCAGCTTTCCCGATCATTCTTTCCACGTGTGAAGTCGTCCAGGTGATTTCTTCTAGCCATATTTCACGAACTGACTCACTGGCACTTGCAGCGAATGTATTGAATTGCGTCTCCGTCCTTCCTTTTATTCTACTGTTAAGTTGCGCGCGCCGACATCACGCGTTTTGTGTACGCTCGCGTCGCCTCTGACATTTCGTTGCTGATATTTGCATACGCATGACGTTTCTGCTGTCTTACGAGTTCATTGTACTGATCTCCAGACCTCCTTTTCTGCAATTTCATGGCTATCTGCTAAATTTTTACATCGTTGCTTAAGTTTTGCACACCAGTGTATATAGACTGATAACACCGTTTCTGGTACAGGTGTATAACATATCTGTATATTGAAATATTACAGTCTGTTTCATTTGATTTCCTGTTTTAGTTCACATAAACCAAAAGAAAGTGAAATAATTTGGAATAAATGAGCCATAAAGTCAATCAGATTTTTATTTTGATCAACATAAAGTAAACAAAATGTATTATTGAAAGATAGAAAGAGTTAGAAGTAAAGTCGTCATTTTCCTTTTTAAAGGAATAACAGCGATTTTTAATTCTCCACTACCAATCAATTCATGTTAAAATTGGAGTAAGAATAAAAAAAAACTTAAAAACAGGAATAAGAAAAACATAACTACCCGACATATAGCTTGTTATTTTATAACACTAAGTAGAATTTCAAAATCTGCATCATCTTTCTATGAGAAACGCCTTCTTGTGAATTATAATTTATTGAAGGTAATTTTAAATACGAAGAACTGTCGATATTGTCTATTCGTGACAGCGAAGTGAGGGTTCAAGAAATCTGAAAATTTTCTTTTCACGTTTTGTGTGGTGACATAATAAATCATAGTTATTTTACTCACTTGTAGTTTTGAATCACATAGAATGGTCTATAATAATAAAAAAGGTAAATAATGGTAAATGAAACGCTTTGTTGAATGCCACGGAAACGACTATTCTGTATAGAAGTATGAAACATGTGAAGTTCGAAACGTCTTTTATCTTTTGCAGTAATGGTACAAATGTTTATATAAATTGTCGGTTATTTATATTATAATAAATCACGTAAATTAGATGTATAATGATTTGAGGAATGGCCTTTCTAACTAATTTACTAAGTACCTCTAACAATCACTTGCCCTCAGACGTTATCTTTACTTTAGTGACAAGTTATTGCTTTTAACCTAACCTGACTTTGGCAGCAACTAAAGCACAAAAATGTAAAATATTGATTTAACTTTATTTTCTTACCATTTAATGAAGTTAATAATGCGAACATAAAATTTAAGTTTCGTTGATTAGGGTTACTGGTTGGAATGTATAACAATTCACCTGACTTATAACATGAGTGCTCCCACTCGAACTATAAATAACATCTGGATCGAACAAACTACTTTATTAAATTTCACACGTACTAAAACCCGTGTCTAATATCCGGTGACTACTTTTAACCTAACAGCGGCTTCTGCAGCAAAGCAAGACGACGGTAATAACAACAGAAAAAGTATTTACTAGAAGTCTTATCGGCTACCATTCTCCCTCTCAATTTAAACTATGCCACGCGCCCTAATACCTGAATAAACTTCTAGATGCAAAGAGAAAGAGGCCTAAAGAAAAACTCGGATATATAATCTTAACTGGTTAAATTTAAATCAGATATCATAGATGTACTATAAATTAAATCAATTAAGTATAGCAGTAATGAATGAGATGAAAGAAGTGGATGTAATGTTCTTAAATCGCTCAGTAAATTAAACTACGCACAGTTTCACTTGGAAAGATAAATTAAAACAATTATAGAATATTGAATGGCAGTACTTCTGAGGACTAGCAGCTTGCCTGGAATCGTGTATGAATTGAGCTGTAGCGAGCGAGAGAACCAGTCCCTTCATGACTCTGTCATTTTTTATCCTCGCCTTCGGGTGTTGGTCACTGTGTAAATTGGATTTATTCAGGCAATCCTTATAGGATCCCTTTTTCTTCGAGTAAATGCGTGGTTTTGCTATTCAAACTGTCAGTGTGATGGGTGCGGAGGGTTTGACAGGAGACAGATGCCCCTTCTGATAATGCTAGGTGGGTTTGTGTATGACTTGCCGTGGTCCCCACAAAACATTCGCCGAATTTGCCTATGATCGCGATCTGGCGTGCACCTGGATGATCCACTGCTTCTCTTCCATGTTCTCAGATGGTCCTGCGTTCGCCGTGCCACACATCGCTGAATTATCATACTTACGTCCCATCCAACACGACTAACAACTTCGCGCATCGACAAACCGAGTTCATGCAGTTCTAGGATACGTTCTCATTCCTCAGACGTTAACTGCTGGTATTCAGCTCGCTGATGTCGAGGCATTTGCTACTCTTTTTCAATAGTTCCTTTACAACAATCTGTCATTGATAGCATATACAGAGCGAGCCAGCTACTGGCTTTTATAGTTAGAAACTGGGTATCATTTGACCAGAATCGCACGAGAATTTAATCATTTGCATATGTCTCTGATATCCTGTTATTTTCACATCGTGGTGGTGTAATTTCACTTTTAATGAGTGTGTATTCAATTAATCGGAAAAATTCTCTTATCCAGAATTGGCGATTTGCTGTTGTTTGTTAGTTCAAAGGGATTCTACTGTGCTTCTCTGTGCGGTTCCCAGAAAACTACAAATTTGCATCGCATGTAATTTCCATTGAGGTAGTACGTATCAGTCTGAGCAACTTATGAAAATGAACACGTTACCAACGAGATCCAAGTTAACAGATATATATCTGATCTTTGTTCTGAAAATCACTATAGCCAGCAGTATGTCTCCAGACATCAGAAAGCGGGTTGCAGGAAAACATTGCCAGGTGTCGGTAAGAAATAATACTTATCGATCTGCTATCTTTAGGTTCATTCCATGTTTTAAGGAACTACAGTATTAGATAAGATTTTATATGCTTACACACATTTTGAATAAATCATCAATCATGAAAATGCCCCTCCTTGCGCCCCGCACTATTTTTCCCTCTGGGAGTACTGAGATTGACATGCCTGGTGTACATTTATAGTAAAATGCTCTGCATTATATTAACAATGCTTAAATTTCTGAGGTTCAGCTTGTAAGGTTTTAGTTAAACTTAAAATAAAACAAGTTTTATTTTAAGTTAAATCTGTCTATCTCCTCTCTGCTTCAACTTCCCGTCAGAAGAAGCGCGCGGTTTTAGCTTATGCTAATTTTGAAGTACAGCCAAGTACTATTTAAGCCAGAGGTAGAAACCTCTCGGTGTGTGAGAGCTTAGACTCAGATCACGGTCACGCCGCTCAACGTTCGCCTGACCAGCTAGCAGTTTAAATTTATAAGCCATAGTGCTTACTACGTGATTGCATTGTAAAACAATTTGAAGTGCGTTAGTATTTAGTATAGCTTGCTACGCACCCTTTTCGGTAGAGGCCAATCTCCGCGAATTGCTCTGCGAAGCAAAGTTTAATTTAAGTTATATTTTAATTTATTTAAATTTATTTGATTGTTAAGTTCGACCAAAGTTTGGTCTTTTACTTTCTGTATCTCTCCCGAATTGGGAAGTTTGTAAATTAATAGTGATTGAATAAAAGAGGATTTCAAATCCCTTCACGTGCAGTTATTATCCAGCCCAGCAGTTACATCAGAACATAGCGTACCTTCCGCTCCCTGTTCCAGTTCAGGACTGAATACCTGAGGTTAAGAACCCTTTACAGAATTTACCATGTTCTCAAAGAATACACACAGAATGCTAAGTCCTGACAAGCTAAGTAACAAACATTTACTAATATCAACTTACTAATACAACATCGAAACATTAGAAGTCTCAGCAGATATTAAATTACGCTGCATTTACAAATATAAAATCTAAAACTAGTTCATGTACTTCAAGGGAAGATTAATAACATAATATCAGCTTAAAAAATAACAATCGCACAGTTCATTTTAGAAATTAATTCTTGACAAACCAAGTTTGTGCACTTTTAAAGATTGAATGATAAGGAAATTTGAAAGACCTCAACGCTAATGAAACGAAAGTGGGAAAACTTAATTTCTGCAACCAGAATCGTAGCATTCTAAAACTCCCCCCCCCTCCCGAAATAGAAATGTTTAAGTTATTAGTGACTTCAGGTAAGGAGTTGAACAAATACAATAATTCGTCGGCATCTGCAATTGCGGCCAGTGAAATTATAACCACCTTTTTCAAGGGAAAATTGTTAAAAAGGCGAGGCCCCAAACTAAATACGGTTGCCCCGCCTCCAAGCAAGTCGTTTGTGACAACTATTTTTTTATTTTATCTTTTCATTAATATAATTATAAAGCGGCTTTTCATGACGAACTCGGAATTCAAAGTCGACCTTCAGAATAGTAATGGTTTTTCTTTTTGAAGCTATCACAGCTTAAATATCTTCTGACGGCCGGCACACATTCGTAGCGTGCATTTGATCAAAATGAAGCTTCTTCACTTTGGATAAAAATGAAGCAATCAAAAAAGCGTGTACTTTGTATAAAAGATGGTAAATGGTATTCGATGACTAGAGTTCCTTTTTATTTGAACGAATGGCAACTAATAGTCGCCATCTCCTGAAGCCACTTCACATAAGTTCAGAACATTAATTAGCTAAATTGATAAATATGTAAAATGACTCTGCTTAGCCACTAATTTAAGAGCAGATACTCAATAATTAACATTTATATGTGTTGATTTTTGTTTCTCAAGGATCATTAACGAAGTCAAGTATGTGTAAGAAGTTTGTTCAGATATGAGCAAATTGCGTGGTAAGAACGTTACAAACAAGAAAATGCAATTGAAACGTCTTAATTAATTATTATCGTGTGTATTAATTATAGAATAAAATTGTTTTTATGCTGAAATTTATCTTAAACAGAGGCTCTTCTTCATATCTCCGTGATCACCTATCGTCTATATTTAATTACCTTTTGCGTAGAAAAGTTTGACACAAGATCTTTCTTCTTGAAGAAAAGCAACGTCAGTCTAAGGTTGAGTTCTGTCTAACATTTTAATTTCAATTTTTATGTACTTTTCTTTCAAACACAGGACAACTCGTGAGTTCTTTGCTATAAATGATTAAGTACTGTACTTGACTAAGTAAACAAACTACCATTTGCAGACATTAAACATTATTCTGTAACTAAAATATCTAGAAGCAATGGTTTAATCTTAACACTGCGGGTTTTAGAGATTGTATTCGAATTTCAATTAAGTAGTGCACATAAAAAATTAGACTGATACAAAAAAAATCAATTATTTTCCCAATTAAATATTACATACTTCGCTCAAGACGGGCTGAAAGTGAAGGGAATTAGTCTTTTCTTGAAATCCGCTTTTTCCTTCCACCTCCAATTCAAAATAAAATCGTCAGACAATATTAGTTACAATGGTATGTGAACAGCCGACAGCAATTTTGATGAAATGCTTGCAAATGAAATTATTTAGAAATTGGTTAACGGTATTGCCCCAAATATAAGGCGATGTCGCATGTAAGATGATTATGCACTTTTGACGGTATGCTACGCTGAAAAAAAGTTCCATGTAAGACAATCTCACATGCATATGCTTTGTATGTTGAAGGAAATAGTAAATATAATTAAATATTTTAAATATTACATTTTGAAACTAAGTAAATATGCTTTCTTTTAATATTAAATCTAAGGGATAAGTAGTAAATTATAAAATGTATATATTCTGACTTCCTTGTACGAAGTAAAGGAAGTATTGAAATCGGGAAAAATTGCGGGCACCATATTTAACGGGAGTATTCATTGGGACCGCTCCCAAACCTACTCTGGTGGACAAAATTAAGAGATGGAAAACTTTTCTCATGTTTTTCATCTCACATTTCTCCTCAAATACCACGCAAAACCTGACAGTTGTGTGCCATATAATGTCACTGTGGCACTGTGACGCTGCGATGATTTTACATATTCCTGTGGGTGTCGCTAAGCCAGCAGGAGGTATATAAAAGCCAGCTAAAAGCTGATCAGCTCATTGCGATCTGCAACAGACGTGTAATTTTTATTGTCTTTCTTAAATAATTTTACTGTTTTTTGTATGAAATGAGTACACATCATCGCTTAGACGCTTAGACGAAAGTATGAAGTAACGAATCGTGGGTAAGCTTGGGGCAGGGTAATTCTAAGCTTAGGTTGCAAGAGAACTGGCTGTAACACCAAGTGTCATTTCAAATTTGAGAAATCAGAGCGAGACAGGGTCCAGAAGACCAAGACAAGGTCGCCCAAGAGCCAAACGACCAATGATCATCGGTATTTGGTACTTTCATCCAAGAGCTAGAGTACGTCTACAACCACACAATTGCCTAGTGATCTCGTTACTGCCACAGGAATATCAATTTCAAGGAAGACAGTTGCTAGAAGGCTCCATGTAGTAAGACTATTCCAGAAAGCCCTCTATTTGCATCCCACTCGCTCCGTCCTACAAAAGAGAACATTTACAATGGTGCATACAACAGCATCACTGGATACAGCTTCAATGGGCTAATGTTCTTTCCACGGATGAGTACAAATTCAGTCTACAACCTGGCTCTCGGCGATTATTAATATGGAGGGAACCTGAGACTCGATACCTTTCCAGCAACGTCATGGAAAGGGACCAGTATGGTTGTGGAGAAGTGATGGTCCTGCCAGGATCAGGCAAGATACCCGCACACCGCTTCATGTGTCTGACACTGGCCTGCCTGACCTCCGTGAATGCCCAGAGGTCAGGCAGGAGATCTTAAAGCCCTAAATGCGATTTAAAGCGAGGATATTAAACGAAAGGATTGGCCAGCCATATCTCCTGACTTTAATCTTATTAAACACTCTCGGGATGCTCTTGGAAGGGCTATTTCAATACGCCAACCTCCACCCAGAACCATTCAGGAGTTAAAAACTGCTCGCTTGGAGGAGTGGGTGGGACTTCCACAGACACTCTTGAACTCTCTTGTTAACAGCATGGCTACTCGTTGTGCATGCTGTCTGTCTGTCAAACGCAACCACACACCATACTAGCCGCATTTTCACTGCTATCTTTCAACCTCAAGTTTGGACCACAGTGGATTCTTGGCCATAACTCCTGCTAATGAACGGCATTTTCATTGTCGTTTTGTGCACTTTATTGTCATACAGTGAACTATATCCATACTTAATTTCATTTTTTCTATCCCGTATTTCTCGAGATATTTGGGAAAAGGTACTCCATCTCTTAATTTTGTCTACCAGTATATTTGGACGACTATTTTTACGTGCCGTCTATACATACGGACAGAATAAAAAACTCTTTTTTCCAAAATGGATTGTAAAGCGCACTTAAAAGGGATTCAGAATGGATTATCTCGTAACGTACGTACTTGGTTTTTTTTTTTTTTTTTTTTTTTTTTGTCACGTCAATATGTATGGACAGAATAAAGTACTCTTTTTTTTTCAAAACGGATTATAAAATGGATTCAGAAGGGATATTTTTGTGTGACTTCTACATGTACGGAAAGAGTAATGGACTCTGTTTTCCAAAACGGATTGTAAAAGGGATTCAGAAGTGATTTTTTTTCGTAACTTCTATACTCACATATGTATGTATACACGTATCTCGCATAGCTCAGAAACGATTAGCCATTGAAATTTTATACATGGGACTACTATTACATGTAGTTGTGAACCTTCCTTTTTTATTACAATCGGCTGTACATACCATATACCAGAGCCGTGCCTGCGTATTTTTTACTTAGGAAAAGAGGTAATTGCGCGTCCCTATGTCCTGTGTATTTTTGGAGGGACATAAGAGGGAGATAAAGAAGCGTATGTGTGTATAAATATAAACACATCGCAACCTTTGCAAAATTTATTTCTTTAAATTTAATAATCCCAAAACATAAATCTTTACATTATTTAAAGCATTTTTGTCACTGGAACTACATCTAAACTGCCAACGGCTACGATAATAAAGGCCGGGTAAGCACTTTTGTAGATACGTTGTAGATATATATTCATACCTTCAATACAAATAAAATCCTGCGCGTAGTTTTATATTCATTAAAAATAACTATTTCAAACTATAATACAATAATTCTTGCAAAAGTATTTAATGATATTTTGAAAAATGGAACACATACAGTGATTTACAGTTTTGAAATGAAAAGCCCTAAAAATATCCTTTTTGTCAAATAGCAAATAGCATGATAATCCATGCAAATTCGTAGGTTCTAATCCCATGCAGATTATAACATTGACGCAAAATGTAAATCATTGGGATTCCTTAAAACTATCCAAAAGTATTTCCATCGCAGTTGAAATTCTTTTAAAAACAGAACTATCTCTACAGCAACATTTTAAAAACAATGATATCTCCACAGTATGTACAATTTTAAAATAAATACAATTTTACAGTACAGTATGTATGTATAATTTTAAAGATGTAAGTATAATTTTAAAGTCAATGAACGAACAACGTAACATGAGAACGATTTTAAAATTAACAAGATTTAATGATGCTTCATATTTTATCTTTTACTCCGCGTCTTCAATTAACTCGGTAGGCTACAATATGTTAAATTTTACGAATATGATAAGTAGTTTTTGAACAATTTTGCCGTTTCTTGTTTAACTGAATTCGATGTTATATTTTTTTAAATCTTAAATCAACAGTTCATCGCGTTCATTTGTATCTCCCTTCACGTTTCACTCTTTGCGAAACTTTTATTTTTAAAAATTTCTTTAGTAAAATTAAGTGGCAGTTTCTTTTAACTATATTTTTATACCGACACCTTAGAGTCAAAATACAAAACCAGATTTTTTTTAGTATTTTTTTTTGTGTCAAAGTTACATTAGAATTAGCCAGAACAGTTTAAAACTTAATCTAACTAAACTGAACAGGACTTAAAACTCACAAAATGTTCAAAATTTTAAATCTCCTTTTTCATTTCTTTGAAACCAAAAAATTTATTTTACCTTTTCGCTATAAGTAACAAAATAACACAAAAAAGAGAAATTATGTCTTACCTTTCATATTAAATTCCAGTCGACAAAGAATGAGACAAACTAATGAACGGATTTGTTTAATCCGTCTAGCAATATGTGTCTGCTTCAGAAATAATTGTAAATGAAGCTGCCTTGCGCAAATTAAACGTGAGACTAAGAAGGAAAACATGAAACCATACGCCTCGCTCATTGGTAAATGTTACACAAAAAATAGATTAAAATTAATAATAAGGTACATTTCACATTCTAACACTCTTGTTCGGTCTCCTAATGCTTAGGCGTCAAAACGCTCTCAGCAATTCCGTCGCCGTCTATGCTTATTAGTGGACTTTGGAAAATTTGTCATGGCGAGCAGGAGCATTACAAATTGGTGGGAGACAGAATAAAGAATTACTAACGTCGGGGAGTATTATAGTTTCTATGTGGGTGGTAAGTTAATGTAGCTAGTTACTACATGTGTGAATTAACTTCATTTTCCAATAATAAATTTTAATGTTAGAAAATATAATTTACTTCTCTGAAATCTTATCTATTCTGAGAATAAATTAATGTTATTCATTCTTCTTTAAAAAAAAAAAAAAAAAAAAAAAACCTTCAATAGAAAGGTTGGGTAGAATATTTAAGATATAATAAAATATGATAGCTGCTGTAAAAAATAATTGGCCCAAATTCGAGATCATTCGAAATTACATAACGTTTTAACGCAGATATATCTTGCCCAATCAAATAATTGTAAACCAAAACTTTTCTCTAACTCGAACTAAAACCGTCACTTCCTCCCGTCTTCCTTTGAATTGCTGCGTTCTCTTTCACAAATCGTAGTCACAATTTCGATGATAACATTTCGGTGAAACACAGGTTATATCCATTGGAGAACCTCACTTTATCCTGTGCGACTTTATGTAATATACTACTAAGTGTGCAGTCATGAATTCGTTCCTTTTACCTTCTGGATGTAGACATGGCTGAGGAGATAAGGTAGGAATAAGACGTTGACAAAACTAATTTCGGCGAATCACCATCTTTATTGTAGGCACATCAAAATTATTTCTTTGGCAGGCAAATTATTTTTCGATCATAGTTGACTATAAATAATTTGTATATACACAGATAAAAAACTACGGCGACATTTCAAGCAAATAAGCAGCAGCAAGGAAAAATTACGAGTTGCCAGCATGAAGGAGCAAGCGAAAAAGAAAGCAGCGTGTCAAAGGAAGACGGGAGGAAGTGATGGTTTTAGTTCGACTTAGAGAAAAGTTTTGGTTTACAATTATTTGATTGGGGAGGAGGTATCTGCATTAAAACGTTACTTTATTTCTAACGATCTCGAATTTGGGAGAAAGGATGAATTTAGGGGGAGAGCACCAAATTTAGAATATTAATTTTAAGGTCGCCAATTATTCATAAAAATGTAGTAGTAGTAGTGACGGAGGACGTGGGCACCATCCATCTACCATTACGGTTAATCGGTACTGCCCACGTCCGCCTTTGCCTAGTATTGATTATTAATCCTTGAATTTTTACATGGTCGTATTGTGGCTGGTTGACAAATAAATTCTATACAATCATTGTATTGTATTAGCATAACTTATTACATAAAAATTTTACTTGGAAAATTTCCTCTAACACATAACAATATAAATTTGTCTTAATGCATGTTAATGTTAAAATACATATAAAATAAATAAATAGATAGATAAATATATAATAAATATAATAATAGAAATATACAATAGCTCAAAGTAACTAATTCGTGTAATACATTTAAATTAATTACATTCCGCTAATACAGTTTCTGTTCCTAAATGCTGTATGAGTTCAGAATTATCTTCTGTCATTTAGTCTCGAAGCGAACATTCATAATGCTATCTCTATGATGTTTTAGCAAATTCGTAAAGTATTTCAATTTAATTTTTTAAATCTTTATAGCTTCCTCATTTTTTCAGAGTTTAACACCTTCTATCGTCCTCACTTCACACAAATCTTTTTGTAATTTCTCTTTGTTTTTAAGCAGTCTGCATGATATTTCTTTACCATGAAGTTTCTCTTTTGTTATTTGCTTCATTTCAACTAGAATGTTGTCGAAGTCCTCTTGCAAAATTCCTTTCATCTTGCTGCAGTTCTTTCATGAGTTTCTCAGTTTCAAGATTTCTATTTTATTCCTCAACTCATATATTGGGTTAATGTCTTCCAGAATAGTACTTTTTCTTTTCAAAGATTTTCGCCTTTTCCTTTTGTATATCGCTGAATCCTATCACTCTTTGATCACACCGAATCAATAGGAGTATGATTTCTTGTCAACTTGATTTTCAACTCTATAATATATTTATGACAATTTAACTACCAATGCTTCATGTCTTCATAATCGCGAAAAGTCAGTATTCCTTTTTCGTAATTTGAACGCATGTACATATTAAATGCATGTATGTTTTGAATGTAATATGCATTATATTTTTGCTAGAAACGAATCACTTTTTCAAATTATGAATACTGACGTTATTTGCTTTACACTATTATCGATTGCATTTATTACTTTACTCCTTTATTTATTATACTATTCATCTTTATTATAACTTATTATATGAAATTATATTACTTGACATATATCTGTGCCCAATTTTGCTAGGATGTCCATTGTTTTTGTGATTTTTTGCCCGATATATTTTTATTTTACTAAGAATTTACAAAAAGCTTGGATATTTGCTGTTGGCATTTTAATATGAAAATCTTTAGTAAGTGGGCAGTTAGTAATGTAATGTTCAAGCTTTCCCAGCTGGCCACAAATACAGGTATTTGTGTTTGAAATTCAGAAAAATGTATCAGAAAAATTCCTGATACATTCAGAAAAATGTAGGAATTTCGTGGATTTCTGTCTAACTTTGTACAGGCATTAGGTTTTTTGATGCTGCACTCGCCGGGGCTGTGAAGTGTTCCAGCGATAGCATATGCAATCGAATTCTTTACCTTCCGAATACATGGCGATGCTGCTTCCAACTATACCACAAAGGCATGCGGAATTGAGGGAAAAAATAAATACCTTATATGCTCCAACTTTTAAAGGGCTACTGGGGATTAGGGTATCCAATTGACAAATCCACGAATTATCGTTCACCATCTTGAATATACTTCGAGTATGCTTTCAGTTACGCCACAAAGACATGCGGAAATGAGGGAGAAAATGCATTATAACTTGTTCTGAATTCAATTAAATGTTCAATTTTTTATGAATGAAGTTAGAAGGTATTTCTCCCGCCTTCTCAGCATGCTTTCGTGGTGTAGTGGTCAGCACACTCGACGCGTATTCAAGAGGTCCGTGGTTCGAGTCCCGGCGAGTGGCACGTATCTCCTGCTTGAAAATAATAACCTAACGACTCTATAACGTGTCCTTAATTAATTGGAGTGGTCTAAGTTATGCGATGAACAGGAAAATCATTCGAACTGCTGCTGAACATTCCACTACTTTACTTACCTAAATAATAACAGAAGAACCTCAGTCATCAGATCATTGAGCTTACAAACAAAATCATTGCTGCCCAAAGATTCTACATCTTACAATGGATACCGGCTCATGTAAATATTTTCGGTAATGAGAAGGCCGATGAGCTTGCAAAAGCATCCCGTAATTCTCCTCAGCCATCCTACTGCCTAACCCTCGTTGATGCCAATGCAGTTGCTAGTCGAAGACTAATCGGTCAAGTTAAAGGAAACTCCATCCCGGAATTGAACTGTAACAGAGCCATATCGACTATCATAACCAGACTCAGGACAAATCACTTAAAAGGGATGAGGATTTCTGCAGACGGACAGCGTAGTTACACCAACAATTGTCCTCATTGCCTAGATATCATCCCACTGTCTCGCCATCACATCTTCAGCTGCCCAGCAATCCAGGCCAAACTATTTGGCATCGGCATTGAGGACCCAGTGAACCTACTTTATACTGATAGAGCTGCCGAAGTTGCAAAAGCTGTCTTCGACAGCTTCGGAGCTATATAATTGCACATCATCATAGGCACGACATCATCATCATAACAGAAGAATGTTAAATTTTAATTGGTAGTTATGATCATATATCTAATAATAGTAACCCAAGAATCGAGTTTCAGTAATTGCGATACAAGCTGTCTTCAGAGTAAAAATAGCACCTGGTAAACGTTATAAAGTATTTCTCCCGCCTTCTTTGCATGCCTTTGTGGTGTAGTGGTCAGCACGGTCGACGCGTAGCCGAGAGGTCCGTGGTTCGATTCCAGGTGAAGGCTTTGCTGTTGTTTATTTTTTGTTTACTTAATGCTGTTTCATGTCTCCTGCTGCAAAATAACCTAATGACTTTACAACGTGACCACGATTTTTTAGGTAAAATTAGTCAACAAGGGTTTTAGGTAAAATTAGTGCAGATCAAAATATTGTTACGGATTTCGTATTTATTTAGTTATTTATTTAGAATTGTAATTAAAATTGCTTTATTTTCTCGCGCAACGCAGACTATTTAGCTACGTCGGAAAAGTAAAAATACAAGAGTGCGTGCACTTAATATTTAATAAATAAATATCTCGTAATTACTGTTACCATCCACAAATATCAAGAAAAATCGAGGTTTTACCAGAATGTTCTAGTAAATAATTAAAAAGCTTATAAAAGCCGAATTAAAACACCTCATCTCAGTTGTAGCTGTAGCTGTTTTAAGCGAACTGTTTGTTTACTTAATGCTGTTACTGATTGTAGCGATTTCGCTGTGAGATAGAATTAGTTTCTATGTTTTTGAATTAAGTTTTGTTTAACGTTTGAGATATTTTGATATTGTTCGAATATCTCTGAAGAAATGTTTCGGCATTTTGATTTATTTCTTGTGTAAAGAATAAATTTTTGTTAACTTTTTAACGACTTGTGCATTCAATTCATAACGAAACCGTACGCACGCAACAATATATTTCAACAAACTAAATAGATATGACTCACGAATTGGGTAAAGACACCTACTTTTTTTTCCCTTAAGGCTCAGGGAGATTTATTGTATGGAAATATAAATAATGGAAGTTATTTTATCGCTTCTCGTATTTTTGATTAAAAGAGAACATCATAAAAATTTTCACGAGTAGCTGTTTCTCAGTTTACGTAAATTCTTCGGCTTCGTCCATGATCCATCAATAAGATTATTTCAATTATATCATCTTCATATGCATATTTTCTTCCGTTTGATGTCCGCAAATTATGAAGCGAAAGGGATAATTTCATTTCTTGATTCTAATACTAATTGTCATAGCAGTCAGCTTATTTAACCGCTAGCGGAGAAATTGGAAAGAGAAATCGTCGAACCGATGAAATGGAATTCCACCTTCTGATGTTCGCATTTCGCTAACTTTTCTCCTTTTCATACAATATTCGCGTGCAGTTATCATTTTAAACTGTAAATGGAAATTCTCCGACAACTATTATTAGCAACGCAAGCTATTCGTGCCATTTTTCTGCTCCAAGGATCAAAACAGTAACGCAAGCTTTGCATGCCATTTCTTATGCTCCAAGGACAATGCAACGTAAGTTGGTAATTATTTCGATATAGCATGCTCTTTTAAATTATTAATATTTAAATGGCAATGACATTTCTTTTTTCATACAAAATTTTTAGAATGAAAAAAAAAACATAAAGTAAAGTGTGTTCCTTAATTTCAGAATTTTCTGTTTGGATTTTGCAAAGCAATAACAGAAAAGAAGAAATTAGGAAATTTGATTTCAGCTCTAACTTGTGTATGATAAAAGAGAGATTTATAATTAAAAAGGGATAAAGAAAGCTTTTAGAGGCGTTATCAATTACCGGAAAGAATCTTTATCAAACGCGCTTTATAAGATTACAGAAGTGGAGTAATATATAATTTTATAATAAATTACAAGATTTCGGATTAAAGAAGTGGAGGATAAGGAAAAAAGTTTAAGGAAGCTTTAAATAAGTAAATTTAAGTAAGATTGAAGTATTGTTCAGAAATACATATTAATTTACGATTTTTTTTAGTCCAAAGGGGCTTTGTCTGGACACTTCAGGGCCCTGAAGTACTATTGTTTTCATTTTGGCATTTTGCTTTGATGCAGTATAAATGACCGAGTCACTTTTCAAATTGTTGCCACCAAACATGATCGCCCTGTATTATATTTATATTTATATATATAAAGAAATTAAATAATGAAGAATCTGCATAAATGTATGTATGTTTCTCACACTGTGGTAAAACAACGGTACTTAGAGCCATCCAATTTTGAATAACGTACACTGCGAAAAAAAAAGGGGGGGGTCAGTTCTATACTTCCGTTCTACTGGGCCAATTGACAAAATTCAAACTGCGTTTTTCATTTCTCGAAAGTGCCACTTAGAATATGTATTAGATTTATATGTAGCATTGTTCAAATATAGGTATTTTAACACAAAATCAGACTTTTTCTGAAAAGACCTGCCAATTTGTTTCCATGCTTCAATTCTATGACTCAAATTATGGCAAACTCACAAGTTTTGTAAAAATCGCACGAGTAGTTATTCAAAAATTAGCTCTCAAAATTTTAGCTCCTCAATGTTAATTCAATTTGGCATGTACTTATTAATATCTCTTCTTTTATAAAACTTATTTGATTCCTTCCTATACAGTTCGAAATTTAGGTTCATTCCAAATAAAACTCACCCATTTTTTATGATTTTTTTTAATTTGTATTTTTAAATAATTTTTATAAATTTTTTAAAAAAAAAGTTGAATTATAAACTATAAAACTTTTACGTTCATCTTAAAGTAGATATATTTCTAAGCATGCCTGCAAAATATTAGAGCTCTTTATTCAAAATTTCAGAAGATATACCTGAATTTATACATTGGCATGTTTTGAAATTTGGCATATTTGTTGAAAGCGATAATAACGAAAATATGGTTTACACACTTTGTTAAAATTATTTGAAAGTAGGAACGCTGTGACTTTTTTTCCACTCCTGCGCAATGGAAGGGAAAGGAAAATAGGTTACCATATATTAAGACGTTCGCCAAGTGAATTATTCTTGGCTCAAGCTGAAAAAAATGCGCCAAATTAAATTTTTGAATTTCTCCGTAAATTTCGCACGAAATTTGACAAAATTTAATATTTAGGCATAGTTTTCGTCGTAGAATCGAAATATGGACTAAAATTGGTATGTTATTTCAGAAAAAGCCCTATTTTGGGTCAAAATACCTATACTAGAACAAAGCTATATATAAATCTAATATATATCCTAAGTCGCACTTTCAAGTCATGGAAAACGCAATTTGAATTTCGTCAATCGGCCCAGTAGAATGGGAGATATAGAACTGCACCCCCTCTTTCTTTTTCGCAGTGTACGTTTCCAACCGCATATGGGCATTTGGAAACCCAAATTTGGAATTTGAAAATTGTTTTATTGTCTATTTCATGTTTTGCAATAATTTTACGATTTTTTTATTCATAAACTCGGCGATTTAAAAGCGAACAATGGCAACATTCTACGGGAGGGGAACCTTTTTATCTCCAGCGCGCGGAACTGTGTATCGGAAATTCTAAAGATATACTCATTTTAAAATTATTTTGCGATACTGCTGTTGAACTGAATTTTATGGTTTAAGTGCGAAGAACATGATAGTTAACAAATAAAGGTAACACACAAAACGATAAAAAAAACTCCCCTTTGGAGGTAATTTAAAATCTTAAACGTTTCAGATTTTAAATTACCTCCAAAGGGGAGTTTTTTTTTAACGTTTTGTGTGTTACCTTTATTTATTAACGTTTTGTATATCAGATTTTTTTTAATTCTAATTTTAACTCCTGGTGTTCCACAAAGTATACCACGAGGCTTATACAAGCAAGGTATAACACTAACAAAATAAACAAATGTACAATAGCACTGCAACTGGGGAAAAATTATAAAAATTGAATGAATTAGAATAATGAATAAATAAATAAGTAAAATAAAAATAAAATAAAAAAGTTATAAACTAAAAAGAATTCGATAATCTAAATTGAGAATGAGATTTCGAAAAGCAGAAAATGTCTCTTTAGACCGAATATGTTCAGAAAAAAATTGGTGATAAAAAGACAGACAGCAGGTGCTTGAAAGTTTTCTGAAATATTGAATGCAAATGAGTTAGATGACGTATTTAAGGAAGGTTCAACTTAAGTCGTGAGAGAGAACTAGGAATCTTGAGTAACGCGTGTTTGCCTTCGGGATAAGTCGCTCTTGAAGCTGTTACTCTTGGCCGTATTATTACGTTCCCTTTGATATTCTCCGGCTTGTTTAAATTAAGAGCCAACTACGTTAGATACTTCAGTTTAGCTTTCGCTAAGTCTCCTTCAGCTAGCTACAGTTTAGTTCTTATTTCTTACTTTGAGTTCAAGCCTGAGTGGAAGCCTTGTTGTAAGCCCGAGAAAGGGCCAACTGTTAATCTTATTTTGAGTGAAATAAAGGGTAGTTTAACCTTGAGTTTACATCTTTAGTTATTTGAACTCAGCGATAAGTCGCTAAAGAGTTCACTAGGTTCCTCGAAGTTTACTTTAGACAGAAAGAGTGAGGAATCCTAGAAGTTATTTCCAGTAGGATTTAGTAAAATAATTCTGCACGGTCTTGGGGTGTTATCTTTTTGTATTACTTAAATCAGAGAAAAAGTAAAAGTACATAAATGAGTTAACAATAAGCTTAATTTTGCTTGGGTTTCGTATAAGGAAAAACAAGGAATCCAGATACCTGACGTTCCAATTTGACTCAAGATCTATATATGCATTTCTTCAGTTTAAATTCCTAATTTCCCATCGGTTAAAACATTAACCTTCCCTGGTGGAATCGACCGAGTCGGTTAATACCTT
This sequence comes from Stegodyphus mimosarum, assembly GCA_000611955.2. Taxonomy (NCBI): domain Eukaryota; kingdom Metazoa; phylum Arthropoda; class Arachnida; order Araneae; family Eresidae; genus Stegodyphus; species Stegodyphus mimosarum. Next base: position 193,311 of record KK120285.1, read on the forward strand.
TATTAACCCGTCTACCCGTTTCCTCCTGCGGCCGGGATTTCAGAACCGTGGGTGAAACGGGGAACTAGCGGGGTGCGCTGCATATTCCAAGCTATCAAGGCACATATGGATCGCAAGGTGCCGTCGAAGGACTGGATGGATTGTTATTGTCATCAACGGCACCCACTGCGATTGCTTGTCTGGAGGGAATTCAAAAATATTTTCTTTCTCTGTGACTCATCTTCAGGTTTCTTACAGTACCAGAAATACGCTATAAAAAATTTGAAATACCAGAAGACGGGTTAAAATTTCTCGATGCTTCCTTGCGAAGAGTTTTATTACTCATGTCCTTTTTATTCGAGCGCTAAATAATGCAACCAAGTAAGGATGCTATGTATTTTGCATTAATGTAAACACATAAATCATTCTTTCCTCTCTCGTTCTCTCTCTCTCTATATATATATAACACAAGCGTGTAACTTGGCATTTCACTTACTGAATAGATTTCCTTCAACATTTTTCAGCGAGAGCTCCACTGTGTATACCAGCAATTAAGTCAGAACGCAGTTGTCTACTTCAAACTCGTCAGTCTTTTCTTCATCTGAGGAAATAAAGCTTCCTAATTAAAACATGTTAATGATAAACTGTGTGAAAGTAATGTGTTAGTATAACCAAATACGTGAATTATTTGTGGCATTTAGATCGTAATGGACCGCTTTTATCATGCTTGCTATATAAAACTACCTGAAAATTATCATTTTGGCTACCAAAAGAATATTATCAGTTGAGGGGCTATTAACAGTTTAGTTTTTCGTAATATAATGAAGCTAGTAATAGACTACGGTAGCGGTTCTCAATGTGTGGAGCAGTGAGTCTCAAAACAATTTTTGATAAGTTGAGAAAAATATTGAAGTGTCTTGTTTTGTCATATAATTAAATATACTAATTTAAAAGGAATAATTAATTTATAATTATTAATTATTTTTTACTAATTACACATGTTTGTTCATTTTTAGTCCATTATTATGTTAATTTTCTTTCTGAGCATGTGGGTTCCGAAGCATGAAAGTTTGGAGAACACTAGTCTGGGAAAAGGGAAGGAGGATTTTCATTACCCAAAATTTCACGACAATTTAATTAGTATTGATGCGTTCTACAGGTTCGTTGATTGACGAGTAATTTTCGAGTAATTGACGATAACACTTGATGAAGAAACAAAACACAGTTTTTTCGCCAGTAGCACTCAGGACAGTTCAGCAAAACACGTTTACAGTCATCGAAAAGACTGCGTTAAACTCCCTGAAACAATCAGCAACGCAGCCTTCAGGCTATAACTGTATAGATAGCTTCACGGAAAAGCCCTGAAGTACAGCTCCCAACTCGGTCGATCGCTCTCAAACTAATCTTTAAACTCAAAACACACTACTACATTACTGAACGCAAGACGCAATTATTCTACCCTCTCCCAAGATAGGCAGGATATATATAGCTTTAACCTACCTTCATGCACATTCTCAAGAAAGCCGCTAAGAATGCATTCTAGAATGTTCTCGCTCCGTCTACGGCATATCATCTATTTTGCCGCCAAATATCGCAAAATGGACGATTTCGAAGGCGCGTCCCTGCCACTTTCCGGCAACTCTAACTTCGCTTTGCGGGGAAGCTATCTTACCGCAGCTGGGTATTTCTCAACAGTATTAATAAGCATAGTATTTTTTAGTAGTAAACATAGCAATAATTTATTTTTTTTAAAAGTGTATAAATAAAGAAGCAAGAAATTGTTTTCATAGTTGAAATTGATTCCTAATGTAAATTTTTGAACAATGATTTCAGATAATGAGTCTTAATTTGTGGCTTCCTAAGGACTGTTGTTATTACTCCTTAAATTAAAAAAATTCCTGATTATTAGTTTCGAAGGTTAATAAGCTTTTCGCTAAAATAATGCAGTATGTACTACAGGAACATACATCAGGATCTTGTTCAACGTTAAAGTTTGCTTTCTCTTTGAAGTTCGACTTGGCTTAGATTCGATCCCAGGCCAAAAAGGATGGCTACGTGGTTGGTTTCCGTGTTTTTCCCCATGTGTAGGGTGAAAACGAGCCAGTTTCTCTCAAGAAGGCATCCCTCCTCTTAAGCAGATAGCCCATGTAGCTCTACCACATGCAAATAACCTAACTTAATCTTTGAGAGAATATGTGTCTGAACAGCATCATTTCTGTCATCTTCGAATAGAGGATTTTACTCTGTAAGACTGATCATTTAACCTGCTACCTTTCGGCAAAAGCAGGGATTAATGGATCCTTTTAATTTTAATTTTATAACCACCATACTGTACTCGACCTCTTGAGGAAGATTTGCCGACCTCACCAGCAAACTCCTTTATTATAAACTGAAATTATAATACATAATTTATAAAATAATATACAATCTTCTTGATTATATAATTTACAATTTTCTTATAACCAATATTACAAATAACAAAATAAATATCATATATTTTTCAATTTTCAAACTATATAACATAACTTACAAAGATTTTCAATACTTGTAATAATTTTTATACAATTTCTATAATTATAAATTTTACAGAGGCTGAAAAATTTCATTTTCCAATTCAGTTATAGTTCTCAATATTTGTGAGAGCCCCTTTCTTAATTTTTCATTATGGAATATCTTTACTAAATCACTTTCATCTTTCAAAATTGGTAATATCTTTATCCATTTTCCTTTTAGACATGAACATTTCAAAACATGTACAACGTCAGCATTTAATTCACCACAAGGACACTTTAATGCTTTAATATTAAATCTATTATAGTATGAAGGAACATGTGCATGATTCGTTAAAAATTGGGCTACAAACCCATTACTTATACATGTCTTATTATTTACTTTCTTAAAATATCTGAATGTATATCTTCCTTTTGAATCATTCTCCCAAAAATTCTGCCATTTTGTTTTTATTTGATCATTTATTATATTCTTAAAAGAAACTATTGAGGTAGGAAGAATAACATCTATTAAAGTTCTCTTTGTTGCTTTTTTGGCATAAGTATCTGCTAATTCATTACCTTCATGTCCTATATGCCCACGAATCCACAGAGGATTTTACTCTGTAAAGTAAGCCTTCAAGTTCAAAATTGCAGTCACAAACTGATCATTGGTGACACCAAAGTACAACAATTTTTGATAATTATTTGTTTTCGCATTTCATGTGAATGAACTGTAATTATTGAAGTAATTATTGTAGTAATTATTAAAAGAGTTTTATGGAATTTTCGAAAATTTCGCTGCACTTCGTTCTATAAATAAAACTCCAAAACAATAAAAAGGCTTTCTATATGAAGCTCATAATTATATTATATTATAAGGAAATA
>KK120285.1:196705-252426 GCA_000611955.2 Stegodyphus mimosarum
GTAAACGTCTCGAGGCTTCTTTAGCAACTGACGGTAAAGGTCAAGACTTGGCGTACATTTATTTCAGTGCTAGTTATCCATCAGACAGCAAAGGCAAATATGAGGTAAATAGATTCTAGTCGTTTCGAAGTCTACGGTGTTGAAATCTCTTGCTTTGAATATTTTACACATGTTATCTGCAAACTTCGTTAATTTGGTAAGTGTTCATATATCATGTATTATATTTAACAGACTCCCGATTATGCTCGATAATACCGGAAGTCACGTTCGCAATTAACCCAAAATCACGGTTGATCCGATAGCAGTTAAAAAAGACACATGAAAAAGGAATATGAGTTATTCCTTTTTCATGTGTCTTTTTTAACTGCTATCGGATCAACCATATTTTTAAGCAATTTAATTTAGAGAATAATTCTATTTGGAAGAAGCATTCAAAACAAGAGCACACTTCAAAACAGAATGAATATGCATTTCAGTAATTGTCGGTGGCAAACTGATCATAAATGGCTGTACACTTAATTTTCTTTTTAGGATTTAGAAATTAATATTTTACGGGTTGTTTAACAATGCTTATATTTTCCAGGTTAGGTATAATTAAATTATGTACTGTACTTTTTATGGATCAAATCAGTTCCTTGCGACACCAATCACTACTATCACTGCTCTTATACTATTCATTTTCTTCTCCTTTTTGAATTTCCTTCAGAAGTTTCTTTATTCTGATGCTTTGCTATTGTAACTTTTCCATTGTTCAATTAAAAACAAATTAAAATTTTTGACTTAAGTAGTCTTTAGTTAGTCTGCAACCCGTTAATTCTGCTTAATCGGGAATGGACTGTACTGTCTACACTTGCACTAATCATTAGAGTGTACCCAGAGCTGCAAAAAATCCCAGTTAAATCATACCATCATCTAGCAATGCATAAAACTCTAAAATAACTCTGAAATCCGGAATAACGTATAAGAGCTTAGCCAAAAAAATGTTTAATTAGCATTTGAAGTGTAGTTTCACCATTAAAATTTAAAGACTGGGTATCAGTCTAGAACAGTGGTTCCCAATCGGTGGTACGCAAGAGAAAAATAAGTGGTACGCAAAGAAGCAAAGTATTTTTAACTATTAAATCCAAAATTTAAAACCCCAACGTCCTGATTGAGTTTTTTTCTCTAACGCTCGTAAATTTATGCGATCTCAGCTTTGTTCAAGAGTGGTGGTGGTGGTAGTAGTACTTTGTAGTCGTGGTACTACAAAGGTAATGCAATTATTGTTTAGATGGTACTCGTTAGTCAAAAGGTTGAGAACCGCTGCTTTAGAAGGTTAGAGATGGTAGAAGTAATGGTTGTGCGTTAAGTGAATTTCTTTAGCAGAAGATACAAAAGACTATAGAGGTAGAAGAGAAAGCATCGTCTGTGGTTTGTTTCCATAAAGTCACTGCTTCTGCGATTTTGTCTATTTGCACCAGAAATGAAAATTAAGATTTGTTATTTGTACAAAATCGAGTAGCTGTTGAAGATTGAGGTTGTCTAAAGGCCTGAAATACTTAAAGTGCTAATAACTGAGGTTGTCTAAACGCGAGTTTGCTTGACAACTCAGATACATTTATCCTTATTTAGTTGTCAGTAATTATGTAAAACAAGAACTGAAATTTATTTTACTTTTTCACTTTTCTTCGGAAAAGCGAAAATTCTCTTAGGATTTCTTTCGTAAACCGAAAAAGGTACAAAATTAGCTCTTTATAAAAGCGGGATAGCAGAAAGCTAATTTTCAGGACCCAGGGGATTCTTCAAGTTTATTACTTTTCTATATAATTATTATTCAGCTGTTAATTTTGAAATGTACACCTATAAATTATGCGTGTTATTCTCTCCATCATTCATCAGCATTAGAGACTGTACTAACATTGCTAAGAGTACTGCTGACAGCCTGGAGTGACTTCTCTATTACTTTCTTCCGACACCGACGACAGCTCACTCTATACTGTATTAATTTACTTAACATCTTGTTTTGTGCTTTTTTTACTGCACAATAATTATCTACTATAATATTGTTTATTATTAGTATGATTAATCCGGCTTGTATTGTTCTAAATTTTATTATATGTGTCTAATTATATAATTTTATACTAAGGATGTACCTTACTTGGTTTTATTTGCACTCAGCACAAATAATATATAGATTTTTATTATTTTTTTGCCTTAAGAAGGAGAACTGTGCCATAAATGTATACAAACAGATATTATCTGTAATAATGTATGTTCCGTAAATCAGTCTGCACATGTATTTTATCGTATTTATTTATTTCATTTTGTACGTAACATGACATTATCGATACTAATGCAATTTTCTCAGTTCAACGCTCATTTAATGTATTTGTAATTACCGTTAGTGTATAATATGATTATATTAGTCTGTGACTATGCCAGTATAACTTGCCATTAGTGTTTGTATAAAATAAACGCAACATGTATTCGTGTACAGTTTTATTAACCTAGTTTGTAATTTGTTTTGCTTCATGAATTGTAATATATAAATATTTGTACAGATTTCATCTCCACATCTGTGCCTGTACTTACATCCTGTCCTTATTATATTTGTATGTTTAACATATGCCATAATAGTGGAAAGTATCGAAAATATGTATTGAATTAGCAGTAGTGCGTAACAAGTTAAAAATTTGCAAAGCTCTTGGTAATGTAGTGTCTACAGCATCATTTTTCTAAAATTTGATTGTATAACTGCCACTACGCATTGTAACTATGACCACATTTTACTTGACAATGTCAGTACCTCCTTGCAAGTAATAGCAACTTTCCAGAGCATTTTCCCCTTAGTCTCAACAGCAATGTCCCCACCATGTCTCAACAGCAATGTCCCCACCATGTCTCAACAGCAATGTCCCCACCATCCATAACCCATTTTCTCTCCATGTTCTGATCCTTTTTTCAGTGTTCCTTGCTTTACATAGTCAATTCTCGGAGGACGTAATACTAAGCTCCAGTTGTTTTTCCAGTATATTTTATTTTATTTTTATTTTTTTTAATTATTTATTTATTTTTATTATTATTCCATCGATGAGGCCCAATAGGCTGAAGAGCCTCTAACCTGCTCTATGGATGGCGAAAAGAAAGAAAGTCCTTATCACTGTTATTTTTATTTACTATCGATACGTCGTATCTAGGGTCGCTATGTCATATTTAATGTGGTCAGCTAAAGTATTTAAAGTTGCCCTTTTATTTATGCACTATATCTTGAATGATTATACAGGTACCAATCTTTATGTAGTATCTATGAAATAGCTGTTGCAAGTTAAGTAATGATTTGATATTGCTTATCTCACGGAGCTGCTTTTGGTTTAATGGCTTTCGATTTACTAACAGATAATCACGCAGTTACAAGCAACTTTCACATTATACCAAATTTTGATACCAGTTTCTTAGTTAGCCAGATACTCAAATGTAATTTTCTCAGCACAGAAGTTTTGAGGAAGTTTGAGAAGTTTATCAAAAAACAAAATTTGAATTTAGATTGCAGTAATAGTACATTTTAACGGAAAATCATAAATAAATGTTGAAGTTTATAAATATTTTTAGAAACGATTTTAAATTTTTCGAATAAATTTAGGAATAATTCAGCATTTCTGATATTTATTTGCTTGTCAGTAATTCTAGAATAATTCGTAATACGTCTTGTTTTTCTCCTGACCAAATAAGTCATAGAATTCTCAGACTTTTATTTAACAGCGTTTTTAAAAGCTCGGAATTTTACTTAACAGTTCGTTTTTATTTAACATCGTTTTCATAGGCTCAGACTTTTATTTAACATTTCGTTTTTATTTAACAGTATTAGGCTCAGAATTTTATTTAACAGTTCGTTTTTATTTAATAGCGTTGTTTTTTCCAAGCTGTTTCTCAGTAGATGCATGCAAAGTTTAAATTGCTTCACTAAATCTGCATAATCTCCGATTTTAAAACATAGGGAACTCAAGACTTCTATTTCAAAATTTGTAAAAGAAGAACAAAAACGTTTTATCGCTCAAAAAGAGGGAAGAAAGCGTCGAGATCTTAATATGATACTGCCAGAAGAAATTCGCTTAATCAGTTTGTTTAAATTCGTATGACAGATTACTTAAAATAATAATGCAAATAATAAAATCCAAAAGATTTGGGCCTGTGGTCATATGGCTCCTGTGGTCTTCGTATAATTTTTCACAATTCTGTTTTTTCCTCATAAACGTGAGGAAAATTGACGATGGAATTTCCGAAAGAATGCTGATCGTAGGAAAGAAGACTATCTTAACGTGGCTATGCCACACGCGAAATGCACGATTTAGATTGATAAAAATTCGGTACGTTATAAAGTAAGTATAGAGACTATTATCACTGATGCAGTCTATAAATTTGAAAATATGTGGGGCCCGAAACATGTCGTAAATGTGCAAAAGGTTTTAAAATGTGTACAAAAGGTATTGAAAATGTGCAAAAGGTTTTTAAAGCATTTGAAACTGGAAAAAAAATATCTTTCTCAAAGACGCATTATAGTACAAGTAGTATAAGATTAAAAAAAAGGGGACTAAACAATACTTTTAACAGTAATTTAGGAAGCATATAACTATTCTTCTTCATCGTCATACGTATCAGCAGCTCGGTCTATGGACGTTTCATATAAGAAGACTGGAATATCAGCACCTCCTGTGAAGAGGGTTTCTGCTTTTTTCCAGTCGTTTCCCTGTGGGCGGCAGTTACCTGATCTGATAAGATCAATATCATGTTCAATATGTCAGTGTTTGTATTCGCGTTCGAAGTTTTATTTTATTTTTTTGGAGAGGGGTGAGCAAGAGAACTAGGGCCTTTTTTTTTTTTTTTTGTTTAGTTTTGTTTTTGTCTCTTACGTCTAGCCTTCAGAATGTCTTCGAACAACTATCTTACAAGCAATAACAATAATTTGATATTATCCCTACCAATCCATTAGAAGTTTTACAGAGATGCCTTCATTTTATATCATCCATATAGCTGGCCTGATAATGTTCTGGTGTGTGAGATATTATAATTTGAGATGAATTCAAATAGTGTATTTCCATTTTGTTCAGTTTTCATGAAAGTTTTGCAGTGTCGGCGGCTGTCCTTTTTCCATCTCTTTATTAAGCATTTCTGATTACCATAAGATAACTTCTACTGATCCATACCTGTAATGAGAGGTTCACATGAGAGATTTCAATTCTTTGGGTACTTTCGGGGTGGGACTGTCTTTGGTTTGCCTCGATTTGCGGATAGATTTTTTTTGTTGATTCGGAAAAAAATGGTCGAAATTGGTAGGCGAATTTAGGAATTCAGTCTTTTAGAGTTTTCCTGCATAAATATGTTTCGAATCCTACTCTTATTCAATCACAATGCAATTAGTTTCGAACGAAACTGTTCCAAAAGAGTTTTTAAATGTATTTCAACGTCCGTAGAGTTGGGTGCTATTCCGTTAGAGCGGCGTCACTTAAAAACGAAGAAAAAATTAGAAGAAAATAATGCTGCAGCATGAAAAAAATCGTGGCTCGAGATTTCCAGTTTTCGTTTGAAATATCTTCACACGTTAATTTTTTTGCCATATTTCGCCATTTATTTTATTTCGATGGACTACGCAATTTGGAAACTACCTAATGAGGAAAAGGTTGCCATAAGATTCCTTCAGGACAAAGGAATAATTCCTAGCAATTGACTTTGTTCTTGAAATTATTCAATGAATTTCACTGTGAATCACATTTCACTGTGAATCACAGTTATAATTTTGTAGACCGCGAAACCGGATGCCTAACCCAAACTGCCAAACGACTGTGGGGCAGGGCTAAATGGAGAAATAAATTTCAGCGGGGCACTGCTCTCCACTATTTAGAGTCATATTTGATAGAATTTATGTGGTGTCGGTTATATTCAAAACTGAAATTTTTTCTATAATATTGAATGATATTTGTAATTTTATGCCACCTGTTTAGACTGAATTTCCTTTTGTTTTATTCTTTTTATTTACCTGTAGAGTATTTTTTATGCCACCTGTTTAGATTAAATTTATTTTTGTTTTGCTATTTTTTATTTATGCGTAGATTACTCTAGATTAAAAAGTTAAAAATAAAAATTTACTTTCTTTAAGAATTATGAAATTTAGTTTTAATTAAAAAATTTAGTTAAAAAAATTTAAATTAAAAAAATTTAGTTTTTACAGAAGTAATTTTCTTTAGTCTTTTGAACTCGATTATTATTTCATAATTTTATACTTGGCAACAATTTATGGAAAAAAAAAAGATGGCGTATTTTTAACTGACGCCGCTATAATGGAATAGTATCTAGAATTGTTATTTACATGACATTAGCATTTGCCCTTATTATATTTATGTAACTTTGAATCACTCTTAAACTGTGATAGGCGGAAGAAATTGTCCTGTTTTGATGGCGATAATAGGTATTTATTAATAATAATAACTTTTCCATAATCCGTCAAATGTAAGTTACTCTTACCTGAAAACAAAATGTTCTATTTAACAAAAGTGGTTAAAAGTAGAATCTGAATATATCATACAATTTTTCAGTAAGTCTAACCAATGAGCATAAAACTAACACGGTACTCTACGGTATACACTTTTTTTTTTTTTGGTAGTTTCACCAAAAGTGATTATTTTAAGAAATATTTTATAATTGACAATACTTGGGCATGTTTAGTTAAACTCACAATACATGAGGAGAAAATAATAATGTAACACTATATCATGAAATGGTAGAGCTATAAGTAGTAGTATAGTGGCTGTAGTTGTTGAATCTATAACTAAATTCCTCAAACCTATTATACAAGCAGAAAACACGTCTATTCATGAATTGTGTAAATTCCCAACTTGGACGGGCAAACTCTCTTTGTTCGAGAAAGCGTGCTTTAAAAGCCATCTGAGCTTTTGTTATTCTAAATGTAAACAAAAATATCGGATTGTGCAGGTACAGGTATTATTGCAGAATATTTTTAAAAGTGATGTTTGTACATATTATTAAAAATTCGAAAATTGATTTTTCGTCAAGCTACTATGGACTTTTTCCCATGTGTGTGTGCATGCTAGCGCCTCGGGAAGCAACCGTACATCCTTAATCCTGCATTTATTATAAAATATATTTCAAAACGGAGAACGCTATTCGTAACCGTTGGAAGTTTTCGAACCAGTAAATGTGGAAAATATGTGGAATTGAAAAACATTAAACCACTTGCTTAAGATATACAGAGAGAGATTTGTTTATCTAAAGCTCAATTCATTTTAAGGCAGATAAATGACGGTGGGAGGAGATTACGTCAAATTTACTGCAATATATATATATATAAAGAACAACGTCACGACGAGAGGGCATATTTGACTGATTTGTCTCTTTGCCTTTAGCTTTACCTTCTGCTAATTTGTAGTTGTCATATTCAACTCACATATTACGCTGTGTTATAATATACAATAGTCACAATGGCCCTTCGATCAAGTAACTTAATTTACTTGAAATGGTTACTTTTCTTTTAAAGTAAATAGTAAAGCAGTAAAAGTAAAGCAAAAGTAACAGTAACAGTTTAAAGTAAAGTAAACAGTAACAGTGCTTTCTTTAACAGTAAAGCATTTCAGCTGCAACTACTAGCCTACTAGCCTCTCAAAACATGTAGTATTTTTATGCGTATACTTTTAATTTTGATTTTTTAGTTATTACGCGTTTATATAATCTTTATTTTGTATAAATGTACATATTTCAAAGACTAGACTGGTTTAAGTTAATTAATTGTCTAAGGCATATAACTCGAGGGTTATCTAGGTATGGAGAGGGATGCCTTCGTGGAGGACTTTTAAAGGGAAACTGGCTCATATATATGTTGCACATCGGGAAAACCAAGAAAGCTCCCATTAAGCCATCCCGTTCACTGGGGCTCGATCCCGAGTCGAACTACCAGGGTCAATGACTTTACTGCTCAGCCTCTGATCGGCAATATATTTGAATATATTGTTTTTATTACCAAATTGGGATTATGGCATTTAATTAGTTATTGGATTTTTTAAATTAAGTTACGCGCCTTTAATAAAAAAAAAATGGTTGTTGACCCATAGCGAAATTTATAAATTTTTTAAATTCTCTTTTCCTTATTAATTTTGAAAGCTTAAATTGCCCCGAAGCCCACCGGAGCTCTGCTCCGGTACTTCTTAGTTTTGGGGATAATTCATAATTCTAACCTGAGCCCTAAATAAGAAGGCTCCGACACTTCTTTTATGTAGCTGAACAACAATTTCAGTAGAAATCTGATCTCGAAAATTTTATTTTTAGTAAGAAAATTGTATTAAAAATCGCGTATTAAATTTTAATTTTAATTATTTTATTGCTTTAACTATTAATTATTTAATTATTTTAGTAATGAATCATTTAATTTTTTAATTACTAATGATTTTATTAGTCATTTTATTTATTTATTTATTCTTGTTCTTTTTTCCTGAAGGTCTTCTATAGGGCTCCGGTACTTCTAATTTTAGAAATTAAGCCCTGTTAATTTTAGTTTATTTTAATTAATCCTGTAATTAATGATGATCTTCTTCTTTCCCGTCCTCTCACTAAATTCCCTTCTATATAGCTGATGTAATTATCTTAAGTACTGATCTTCTTATTAGTCGTTGTTCTGGCAGTTATAAGCCTCGCTCCTCTTTTCGGCAATTTGTAAAAGTTTTGGTTCTATTTTTCGCGCGGTAGCGCACACATCAGCCTGCAGATGGCGCGACGCATGCTCGTAATGGTCGTGAAGGTGAGAGGGAAACAGGATTTGCCTGAGGCCGTACGAATTCACCCGGAATCAAAACAGGTTAGCGATCACGACTGTGCGGCACGGCACATTGCTTTCTAGATACTCGTCTAACTGTTCTAACTTCAGGTCAAAATTTCCCTTATTGGTTTGTGTTGAACGTTAACAGTCACTGAAATATCATCAACATTAAGTAACGAACTTACTGTATACCTTTATGCTGCATCTGACAGATGCTGATTTCGTAAAGTGGAGTCCACGAATCCAAAACGTGGTTTGTTTTGCCTACCAAGTTTGAATGGTAAGTCTGCAAATGAACTGTCATTGTTTTTTCTGTTGTCGCTTTCTTATAATTTGCGTACTAAAATATTTTTATACTGAACTATTAAATATTTTATTCAAAATTTAAATTATAATCTCTCCCAAAGTCTCGACAGTTATTTTAATATTCCATTTTAGTAGCCTAAACGAATGACTGTGCTAGTTTTTGATATTTAGCGATGGATTTCGATTTACAATTTTTTTTTCATTTACTTTTTATTCTATGTTATTTTAAGGGTGTTATCATGAATATTATTGAACACATCACTTAATATTTCGTACTTGCTTGTTAAGCTTTTTTTTAACGATATTAGAGAGTAAACATTGTTCTTTTTCTTTTTTACCAGTTATATAGCAAAAATCCTCATATACAAAACTATTTCTCAATTATGAATTGTAGAATTTTGATCCAATATGAATTATTATAAATTACGAGACGGCATAACCTTCGTAGTTCAGTGATACAGCACATACGAATGTTCTATAATGGTCTTGTACATTTTATTTTCTTATCATTAATAAATTTTAAAATGATGTTTTAGAGATATTTTTCATGTTAAATTTTTACAGTTCGCATTTTACTATTAGCCTTTGTATTCTTAATGAAATATAACTGTGCTCTGTAATTAAAATGATCTTAATAAGCATATTTAAATGTAATTCCGAATTAAGTTGGAATCGTTCATTCGGCTATTATTGTAACTGAAGAGAATGCTGAAAATAAATTGCCGATTTTCTAACGTACACCTCAAAGACGTACTCTAACGTACATTGTGTCCACAGAAGTCCTTATTAAGCCTTTATTTTTGCAACCGTTGGTCGTACACATCGTATACTTCTAGTTACAAAAGCGTTTTAAATGATGCAGATATTCGTGTTATTCGTATTTTTAAATTTAGAGAAATCAACTGTGTAAAAATTATGAAATCTAGCTCTGTACATGTTTAGTCCCTATACTTACGTTTAGGAAAATTCTGTATTAGTTGTAAAAAATAAAACACATAAAGTTTGACTCCCGTAGGAAAAGAATTGTCTGAGATATTTGATATTAAAAGCGGGAATGATATTCAGGGGTCGTACACAAACTGAAGAGAGAAATATTTGCATTCGTACGTAACTAAAAATAAAATATTCAGAAAAAGGTTTCTGATTTTTTTAAGAGATTATCTGACAGACATTACCATGCAGATTATCTTAAAAATCTTGGGCGAAATAATTTTTTTTTTTTTTTCAAAATTAAGATCTTATCCCAGAAACTTACAAAATTCGTATTCTAGAAAACAGTGACAGGTTTCAGTACTGGCATGTAGCCCATTCGTAATATTATTTGCATTAATTAAAAATGAAAAATATGTATACTTTAGTGATTTTTTTTTCTATTACTAGATTATAATTCCAAAGCAGAAAAAACTTCATGAGAATATTGATAATGTATTTTTAGACTTATTCTAACTTACTAGTATGAAAATTCTTTCGGCATACGAAATGCAACAAAATTAGACATCAGTCAATAATAATAATAATAATAATTTAAAAAAAAAGACATCTGTAAATCACAAAATGTGAGTGAGTGACAGTTAAGCAGAAAAAGGCCATCTCGACTTATTCTAATTTATTTAATAATTGCCCCCTTTATGCAAATTCAAAATGACGTCAATATCGCAAATTTTGAAATTAAATGTCTCCGCCAATTTTTGTTAAAGGGGCGTCAAACTTTATTTTTTCTTAAGGATTATTTGCTAATTTGAAGAACATATAAAACTTTCAGTAAACCATGTAAACTGCATTTTGTGCTAAAACCGTAAGCATTCTTTATCTTGGGTTACCAGACGTCCGGAATTAGCCACAAAATCCGGGATTTATAGCGGCAATGTCCACTTTCAGCCACATATCTGCGTCTGGGATTTTTAAATGAGACTGTTTGCACATCTAGTTAATCAGTTTCGCTGCAAAATGCAGCAACTGTGGTACAAAGGATATCTTTCTTTTTTTTTTTTTTTTACTATGAACAGCATTTGGTCTTCAGAAAAATGTCGATTACAGGTCTCAACATTAAAAGAATATTTAATCCTGAAAGTGAATTCTGAATATTCACGTAATGATATATAGGAGCATACAAAATCAAATAAAGAGTTTCTAAGGGAAGAATTAACTAATAAAAAATATGCAAGAATCGAACAACGACAGGAATTCCAACCATCCGCATCATCTTCAGAGTAAAAATGTTGCATAAATATGGAGACTTCTTTTCAATATTTTGTTACCAGAGTTACATAACTTCCTTTTACTCCTTCACACCTACTCAGGTCTGTCATGCAGGCTCGTGTAACGTACATGTAACCTTTGGAGATTTCATCAATAAATCTTATTTAGTTTTTTAATTGGAGGCTTACAAGTAGGAGTTCATATGCACTCCTTCTCGAGAATGCCTATGTTCCGAGATTTTTATTCTTAAAATAGGGTAACCCTACCTTTATCCAACTGTATTTTATCTTCCCTTATTTTACATATCATTATATTGTTAATGTTATTGCTTTGTAGTTACAAAAAAAAAATTATTTTTTGATGCTGAGTGTATTATCTAAAATGAAAACTAGTTTATATAGAGATATAATTTCAGGAGAAAAAAATTAGCAATGCAATTTTAAGCCACTTTAATTTCTAATTCTCTGAGTAAATAAAATTTAGATTGCATTAAAAAGAACCGTTAGCATAATTATAAACCGAATAAAGTGGATTAGATTTATTGAATAAAATTAATTAAACTTGAAGCAAAATAAAGTATCGTTTAAAAAAAAGGTGATAACTTTAATATTGCTTGCAAAATTCTGAATTTTCTTTTGCTGAAATATATATATTTTTAAATTCTTAATTTTGACTATATGATATGGGAAACCTTAAATTTCCTTAGTTCTTAATGTTTTTTTTTTTTTTTTTTTTTTTTTTTTTTCCATTAATTTCCTTTTTTTTTTATTTTTTTTTTTTTTTTTTTTTTTTTTTTTTTCCACTACAAAAAGCTTGTCTTTAAGAGGTCACACAAACCTTGGATAAGATGAAGGATCAATTTTTTTCACCATTTTTCTATCACTGTACAACTTTTCTTTAATTCTTGTTAAAAATATACAGTGTTATTTTCTTCAGTACCTTAGTAACAATGTTTTAATTTAAAATTTTTGAATGCTCATTAATGTAATATACAGTATTAAAAATAACGTTACATCATAAGCTATTTTTTTCACATCTTGCTGAGCTATGAATGAATCTTAATTTTTTCACATCTCTTAATTTTCTCATTTCATCTTCATTTTTTTCACATAAGATATGTTTCACATCTCATAGAGGTGTGATCACATTTTCTCAAGATTTTGGAGCATTTTCCTTTAAGCAGAAGAATGAGAATAAAATGAAATAAAAAAATTGCAGACGTTTCTTAAATTTTTCAATTTTTTGTTATATTTTGTTTATAGAGAGGATGAGGTTTCTTAAGTACGAAGAGATAAATGTTGCTTGTTTCCTTAAATGTTTATTTACGTACATGAGCTTTTAATTATGGGGAATTATGTCATCTGAGACTTTTATGTTTTGAATATTTTCACACCTTTTTTTCCTTTCTTTTGAGTATGCAAAAATATTCAAGCTGTAGCAGGTATTTAAAAGTAATTAATTAATTAATTGAACTTCTGTATTTCCTTTCAAGTAAATTTTAAAATATCATATTAACCCTTCTAAATAAAACCAACTCTACCTGTCTTAAAAATATTTATCGCATATGAGGAAGAATTATCAACACTAAAGGTCTTTGCCTTTTTGAAAGATGGATGGGTATTTTCTAGAACTGATAACACATTGATAGATGGGTTCACAATTTGTGAATGTGTTTGTTTTCATAATGACAATCATTGTCACGTATACTGAAAAGCTTGCTTGAGAAGTCAATGTAAAATCAATCCTTCTTGGCATATTACAAAAAATAAAATTTTATATTTAGAATCGCATTATACTGAAATACTGAGATAAAAGTAATATGAAAACAAAATTAATCAAAATAAGACACATGTCTCACATCAGTGGGCTTTCTCTATTTTTCGCGAGTAGAAACGAAATAAATACTCAGATTTTTTAACTGGAAGTAAATATTTCAGGAATACGAAACTCTTCCCTATACACCATTATGTAAACAATTTTTTGTTGTTGCTGTTGAACGTCTTCCCTTTATTCTTTAAATTCTTTAAGCACTGTGAGAAACCTTTTTTTTTCTTTCCCCTTTGTAATAGACATGGAACTTTTATGGTGATAGATGACGTCTCAGTGGTGGGAATATCCCGTGGGATCCATTGTCAACAGCCTCGCTCAGGACGCCATGTTTTTTTTTTCAGGTGTCCAGGTTTCCACGAGGAGTAAACGCATCTAAATTCGACATGATGGTGCTCCTGAACTATTATCACTCCTCCGTATGGATTTCTACTTTCTCATTTTTAAATCCTTTATATTCCATTAAAATACAGAAAGCTGTAGAATTAATTATACAAGGGACATACGAGGATATTAATATTTACTAATTTAATCGTAATAACAAACGAATAAGTTTGCTTTCCTCAGTGCGTATCTTCTAATTCATCTTCGCTGTCCATAATCAAAATTCTGATAGAAAACAGAGCAATTCTGCTTAAAACGAGCAGCGAAAAAAATCTAAATTTTATATCTGCGTGCCATTTTTTCTTGATATATATATATGCGAAAGAGATATTTTAAAACAAAAGCTTCCGTGATTCTCGATACTTCAAACATTTTTCAGCTAGGTTAATTTCATGTAAATCGAATTAAAGATGTTTATAGGTATTAAAATTTGTTACTGAACCACAAAATAGCTTCTGTTATTTGGATGACAGAAGCAAAAATCTATTGTATATATTTTATCTTCGATTTACTCATACTCTGCTGTGCAGCAAAATTTATCGAAGTAAGTAAATGAAAACTTTAAATGCTCAGCGAAAAGCTAAACATGCTAAACCTATACTTTATCTTCAAAATGGTTTATAATTCTTTAATGAAAGAAAAAAAAAATTAAAGTGACTTTTAGCGCCACATTTTTTTTCTCCCGTTTCTTTAGTTGCGGGAAAGTCTTAATGACTTCCTGATTTTGCATTAAATGTGGGAAAAGGATGGCCTGTGGTATTTAAAAAGTCATTTGTAAAACCTTTCACAGTTTGATTGACAGCCGTGGCTTCCAAAAAAGCAATTTGTTTGTGTCCCCTTGTCATTTATCATTCATGTGACAATTGAAGAATACGCTTCACCTACGGCTTTCCACCTTCGTGTAGAAATAGCGTGAGAGATTCTCTAAGGAAAGTGTTCCTTAAAAATTGACCATAATAATCCCAGAACAATTTCTTTTTTCTCAACGTTCGAATGTTAAGTGTATATTTCCAGCTGCCTAAGGGTCTTATACATTTTTATTCATCTTGTTCCAGAACTTCATGCAATAAATAGATAACTGCTGTCGAATTTGATTATAACTAGCACGAAAATAACGATATTTTAGTTGCAATTAATAAAATTCCATAATGATTTTAATTTGCTCTTACTCTTCTATAATTGCTGACTTTTACAATGAGCATGCTACTTGGAATTACAACGGAAGTTTCGCTGCTCTTCAAGTATGATGAAGACGTGATAAAGAAATCAAAATGAGAGGTCGACAACAGAACTGAAAAATGTACATTCGTCACTTTTCTGTGGAAAAAAATTGAATTAAATGATAAGGATTTTAACACTTTTTAACTGTGTAATTTAAGAAGATTTTTTAGAACATCTTTAAAATATTCAGAACAAACTTAAATTTTCATAATTACTATGAAGAAATACTCATTAAAATCGAGATCAGTACTATATATATTTTTATTGGTTTTTAAGGTTTAATATTAAATAGTCAAGGAGTTTTAGATGTGTAATTTTTAAATTAAGCACGAATAAATTGGTTTAAATATTATATAGCGCATCAATACAAATAATGTGATTCCATGTTATTTTTATTTTATATTTTTTCAATCTTCAGTTCACCAAACTGTAGAAAAATAAAAAAATAAATAAAAAATAAATTGAAGGGAAAAGGAGAAACAAACTCGCTAAGAGTAAGATATGTCTTCTTAATGCTAATATAGAGAATAATAGTTGTAAGAAGAAATTTTGCCTTCGCTCTTGTTGTAGTTATAAAGGCGATTGTATTTGCTTTCATGGTAAAAAATGGCAGCAATGTTGTATTTAGAAATTTGTGTACTAAACGTTAGAGTAGCAACATGGACAAATCATCATACTGCACATATTTTTAAGTTCACGTTAAAAATGACGTTCATTTTCATTCATTGTCTTCGGCTTTTCTGTCAATGGTTATTCGCTGAGGTGGAAAAAATGAAAGCGAATAATCTGATAAAAGTAGTCTTTTCTTTTATCAAGCATTCTTGATATATAGATCAACTCATCCTAACATGCATTTCTGAAGCACTTTCGAGAGGAACAAAATTTCTCAAGAAACAATGTTTCCTCCTGTTTCTAGCTTGTATTGCCTCCACCCTATTGTTCAAGAACAAAATTAAAGTGGTAGGTCATCTGTGATCTATTGGTGTCATTATAGTGGTAGCAGAGCACATCAAAACCTGAATTGTCTTTGCTTAGGATTCAGGTTTTTGCTCATGAAAAGGTATATGTGTTTTCTGGAACACTATAGCAATTTCAGTATTTGAAGTTGTCAAATTGCTACTGCTACTCTAAATACAGTATCCTATTATTTGTGTGCTCTCACGTTTCTAGGAAATTTCCATAATAACTTATAATTGCGATATATGGAGAAAGAATTGCCTGTCAATGTGCAGGAGTAACGTACGTATTACTGCTGGGAGATATTACTAAGTTGTTTTGAAGTGACAGTTTGTCTTCAGTTGAGAGCTAACAACAGAAAACAACACAGGAATAATAATAATAAATAAAAAAAAAAACTTGAGGTTGCTTTTTATTGGCAAACTTTTGACGAAAGGTCCAGAAATAAGTTTTCTGAAAAGCAAATGGAGCAGCTTTCTGAATCTTTTTAATCGATTGTTTTACAGATAGAAGAAAAGCCATGCTAAAAATTTGTATGAAATACGTAGCATTTGATAACATTCTGTGGGAATTTAATCTGAGATCTCACTATGCAGAAGTGAATTTTTAAAGGGATGCATGGGAGAGTTCTAGTAATTATTGAAACTAAAACTTGTTGCTACGCGTCTTTATTTAATACAGTAACGAAGCATTTCTTAAAAACATATTACAGCAAGAAGTTCAAATATGTAGCCTTTACGAGACATACAATACACAGTCTATTCGAGTCAAGAAGGCAAATTATCATTATATTACAAACGGAGGCTACGAAGCTGAAGCAAAATACTGACATGAGAATTTTAAGGGTCAAAGTTTAAAAGCCTTTTATGTCATGATGGAATTTTATGGATATTCCATAGTAGAATATTCCAGATTCCTCCTTCCGTGATATAATTACGTGTTATGTCATCGTTCTTTTCACTTCTGTTACAAAGCAGCTGTAGGAGTTCGAAAATTTATGACCTTTCATGCTTTGGCTATAGTCCTACATACTATTTCGGTACCCAAATTTGTTTTTATTTCTAACGAGAGGTGTGTCAAATTAACTGATATGACCAGACAAACTTAAAATTTCATTTCATGGTTTTACTAGGGAGCTTTGTATTGTACACCGCGCAAAAAAAAAAAAAAGAAAAGAAAAAAAGGACGGGGGAAGGGATGGTTACTAGGGAGATTTGTATTTCCCTTTCTACTGGACCGATTGACGAAATTCTACTTGCGTTTTTAACGTCCCCAAAGCGCGACATAGGATATGTATTAGCATTGTTGTAATACAGGTATTTTGACACAAAATCGGACTTTTCCTGAAATAACATGACATTTTTTTTCCATATTTCGATTCTACGACTCAAATTATGCCAAATTTTGTAAAAATCGTGCGAGTTTTCAAAATTTTAGCTCCGCAATGTTAATTGAATGTGATATATATTTATTAATATATATTTTTTTATTAAACTTACTTGATTCCTTCTTCCAGAATTCGAAATTTGGGTTTAATCCAAATATAATTCGCACATTTTTTTTTATGATTTATTTCTAAAATTTGTATTTTTAAATATTTTTCATGAATTTTCCGAAACAATTTTTGTATTACAGCCTATAAAATTTTTAACATCATCTTAAAGTAGATGTATTTCTAGGCACACTTGCAAAAAAGCTATAATAACGCCAAATGCGGTTTACGCGCTTTGTTAAAATTATTTAAAAGTAATGAACGTGACCTTTTTTCCTCTCATGTACAATGAAAAAAGAAAGGAAGATAGGTGCTATAAATTAAGAAGTTCGCCTCGTGGCGTAAACTGAAAAAAATGCGCCAAGATAAATTTTTGAATTTCTCCGTAAATTCCGCACCAGATTTTACAAAATTTAAAATCTAGGCATAATTTGTGTCGTAGGATTGAAATATGGAAAACAAATTGGTATGGCATTTCAGAAAGAATCCGATTTTGTGTCAAAATATCTATATTGCAACAACGCTATATATAAATCTAATCTATATGTTCTAAGTCGCGCTTTCGAGACATGAAAAACGCAATTTGAATTTCGTCAATCAGCCCAGTAGAACGAGAGATATAGAACTGTCCTTCCTCCCCTTCCAAGCAATGTACATAAATTGCGTTTGGAAAAGTTGGTTAAAGGCTTTATATCTTAAAATAATGATCCCAGATATGCACTCCTAGTTGCTCAAAGTACTGTAGAAAATGTTATGGAAATAATTGGAGTGGGGAGATGTGTAATTATGAAGTGTATTTTTATATAGTTCCCGTTGAGTAAAAACTGCTGTTAGTAAAATGATTGTTATGCTTTTCGTAAGTTAAATACAATTTCTATATATTTACGAGCGAAATTCTTTAAGATGCAAGAAATAAATAATTTCGGGCCAGCTTGAAGTTAAATATCGATTGTTGTTATCTACTACAAAACCATTAAAGTTTAAGCTAAACCATTAAGTTAAAATTATTTGTTTTGCAGTTTCTTCATAAATCTGGGCAAAAGATGCTCGAAACTGCTTAATAACAAACAATGAAATGGCATAAAAACCAGTAAATTCGTTATCTGCTATCTCCCCAAATTTTGCACTTTAAAGTGAATATCTTCTTGTATTTATTTAACTGGTTAAATAATAGTGAACATTTTAGAAGCAATTTTTTGTGCTGTGAGAATCATATAATGATTTAATCATTTAATTTTCTATTTACAAATACCTCTTATCCTTTACCCCCCCCCCCAAGATTAAATTTTAAGCGTCATTTTGAGAAGTTTTTTTATGGGCATAACATGTCTAGTAACAGCGTTTATAAAGAAATAAAGCGTATAGATATCTTTTTCGACTATATCACGTACCTGCTTAAATTTCAGTATTTTTAAATTTTAAATTTGTGCTTTTTTAAAATGTTTACTTAGAAACTTTTTTTAAATCACTCTTGACCTATTAAAAGTTCTTTATTTAAACTCTCTTTTTAAATAATGTTTCGTTTCTATTTCCATTGCTAGTTGTAGCAGCTTGCCGTCGATGTATTTTCCTTTTCTGCTTCTATTGCTGCTCTTGACCCAATGAGGTTTTCGACCTTTGCTATAGAAAATAGATTGTTTGACTTGACAAAACTTGTTCTGCACTTAGGAAAAAATGGTGCTAATTAGATACATGCCTCTCCGGGATCAACAAATTTTAAATAAAATTTCCTTAAACAGTAGGTTTAAACTTGTATCCTTTCCCATATGCTTCTGATCAAGCGTGTCAAATGTATCCGCATCAGCTGACTGAATGAAGAAAAGTAACGATAAAATACAGCGAATAAAATATGTGTTAAGTTGCGATGAATAGAAAGAACTAAAGGTTGTTATTTCTTTAAATATTTCAAACTTCTTTTTTTCATAATAATCATGAAACGTAAATATAGATTATAAACGAAAGGAGACGATACATTATACTTCTTGAACTTCGCAAGAAAAGTATTTTTAAAATCTAGGAAGTCAAATCTAGAATTTAAAATTTTGGAATATTCGTTTGCGAACTTTTCGGAAATGTGTTCTTTTGCTAAAATGATGGAGAGTTAAAGATATAAGCATTTACTTGTTTTTCGTAATTGCCGTATTGATATATTGAATACCTACAACATCGCTGTTACCGCGAACAAATTAAAAAAAAAAAAAGAAAAAGAATAAGTTTTTTAACACTTTCAGCACCTTGGTGGAAGATTCTTGGACATGCAACTTTAATGCCCCATATTAAATTTTTCTATTAAATGACACCTTAATTAAATTTTTTTTTTCCCATACGATCTTTTGAAGTAAGAACTGTTTCTTCCTGATATTTGTGTATATTATTTTTCACTTTTCGACCTAATTTCAAGTTTGCCTCTAATATTGGCGTAATCGTAGGCCTTTAACTTATCCAGTTAATACTTTGAATCAGCTTTGCTTTGAATTCTCTAAAATAGCGAAGCTGGCATCTTATTTCTATGGGTATCCCTGTAATTAACGTTTTAAAGTTTTCAAAAAATGGAAGAACCATTTTGACATCATGACCCTACATGAGAAAGTGAGGCGTATATGGGATGCACGAATAAAATAGGGGGTCTCCTCACCCACCTAGTCTTCATTCTCGCGCAGTCGTTCACCGGCCATTTAAACTCCACTGGTATGCCGCCCACACCGGTACGATGCGTGCTTGAAATAATGGTAGGTAGGGGAGAGGAACAAAGTTCAAAGATTCTTCCTACGCAATTTATCTTGGGGCTAGTGATTATGCTTAGAGCCAAGTTAAGTAGGTACGAGTAGGTAAGACTACTTTTGGAACCGAGATGGCGTGCGATAATGTTTTTATCTATCACCTACCTATTAAATAAATTATCATGGGTAATAATCACAGGACATCCGAAGCAAATACGTGGAGTCATTCGTTTCGATACATCCCTCTCCATATCTGGGAAGGCTGTTTCAGTGTGAAAGTGCCTTTGAATTATGACTATAAATTTACGTATAGCTTATTAATACTTCATGAAGTATCCCGAAGTTTTAAAAGAAAGCATTTAAATCTGAGTTACTTCTGCTTTATGTCGATCTGTGCTTCACAGAAGAAAACATGTGATGAGAAAAATTGATGGAAGCAAATATCTACTTAAAAAGTAGATTTTTCTTTGAGTTAAATTTTATTAGACATCATGTTAAAAGTTTTTTTTCTTTAGAAACTCGTAAGTGTATCAAATTGTTAACTTATCGAATTGAGTAGTCTCCGCTGAATTAAAACAATATTTGTAAAAAATATGTATATTGATTTAGCCGTTTCATTGCGATTATTATGAATTGAGAATTTTCGGTCATTTTAAGGATGTCATATCCAGGAAATTGGGCTGTTTTTGATATGACGTGCATCTGATTATCTGGAAAGTGTTCCAGTATTTGTAAATTGTCTAATTCCATAGAAGACAGAAAATGTATTGTTCTGTAACTAAGCAGTCAGTGTACGAATACACGTTTTTCGATCTGAAAGATTATTCCACGCGCAGATTCACCTGCGCAGAATTTACAAATGATAGAATTAATCAAGGCTAGCGAGAGAATAGTAGCCTGTCTGTGTGCATGGTAAATGTGCATCAAAGAGGATGTACTAAGAGAAATGTACTAAGAGTGAGTGAAGCCTTACGAAATTTTAAGATGCTTTAACCTTGGATTTGCTTCATATGAACAGATGAGCGAAGTTGAAAGAGCCTATATTATTGCACGGATTTAACACATTTCCAGACCCTCGATAAGTTTATGTTAATAATGTAACAAAAATAGTTTCTCAACGTAAGCTAGGTGAAAGCTATCACGGTAAACCAGCGAATGCTTTAAAATAAGCTGTAATTATATGTACGGATAAAATTCCTCAAACCTACCCAATAAGCAAAATCATAATAATTGGCTAACATTATGATGATGTTGCATGAATGTACGAAAGAATTCAGTGTTAACGCACAGTTATGAAAGTATTTTTTGTGAATGGCGACATCGTGTTTGGCACATTTTACACACTGTGCATGTTTTTCCACTTAAGAGTAATCTTATCTTAACCAATATTTTTGTTAGTATTTTCAACGCAGGAAAATGCATGTAGAGACATTAGGCTATTTCGGAAGCAGGAGTGATGAAAAACGAGCAACGCCTTCACCGGGAATCAAACCACGGACCTCTCGGTTACGCGTCGAGCGTGCTGACCGCTACACCACGAGGGCATGCGAAGAAGGCGGGAGAAATACCTTATAAGCATAGTCAATTATATTATGTGGCTATACCTCTAACTGCAATCATATCACTTCTTTAAAATCGAATCTTCCGATTTTTACCCATAAGGTACGAAAGTAAAATGTCCAGTTTATAAATTCTAGCTGGACCCTAGAGCTTTAAATACTTAATTTAAACAGTTCATATTAAAATGCATTTAATATTATTATATTTGAAGTATTTCTACACACACAGACTTCCGGTTTAATATCCTACCCTTAACTTATGACTTATTATCCAATGTTCTACGTTTAGGTATTAGTTCTTCGGCATTAATGCATTTTCTATAGACAGAAACACCGCCAAAACTGTATATTTTCAGATTCCTTTTTCGACATAAAGATTTTTTAATGCATGAAATGGAGCCCGAAAAGGAAGCTGGTTTGAATGGATAGGTTATCAGATTTTAAGTGCTTTCCTTTATTGTAGGAAAAACTGAAGGCATGAAAGAACACGTGACTGGAGAGAAGAAGAAAAAATTTCGCTTAACTTCATAAAATTTATCTCTTTTTGACACAATACATACTGCCCCCACAAGCAAGATTGTCCTAGTGTAGAAGATATTGGGAAATAGGTAATGAGGAACACGCACATTCAGACCGTACAGACCAGCAAATAAAGCGACATTAGAGTTTTATTCGCGTAGCTGATTCGTCAGCTTTTAATTTCGGTGATCTTCATTAAATTTAATTTCCATCTACTTCATACAATGAATAACCTTTATTTTGCACAAAGATTTTGGGGGGGTATTAAGATTAACACACTAGGGCTATCTGCCTGAGGGGAGGGATGCCTTCGTGGAGAACTTTCTAAGAGAAACTAGCTCGTATATACGTTATACATGGTGAAAACGCCCACGCAGCCTGCCCGTCCACCTGTAATCGAACCCAGGTTGGAAATACCAGTGTTCAGCGACTTTACCGTTCGGTCGCTGGTGAACCCGTACGAGGATTTGCAGATACTGAGTTTGGCCTGTGTTTTGCGAATATCTCTATATAAAAATCCGTCAGTGAAAACGATGCAAACTATTTTAAAAACTAAGAAGAGTAAAAGTTCGAGCCTATAAATTAATCATTTTTAAATTTATAAAACTTGAATTAAAATTTCCCTAATTCTTGAGAGGCAGTGAATAGAAAATTCAAGCTTATAAAGGTGAATAAGCGTTATAAAGATTTCTATGGGGATTCTGTAAATCATTAGTAAAAAAACCTGAATAATATATAAAATGCATTCGAACTCGCTTGTAACGAACATTAAAGAGAAGGTCGAATTCGTAACGTCTTCTCGTTGTGTTCGTGCTGTTTATAACTGGGAATTTTAATTATGTGTTAATAAGCATAGCTTTCTGCATTGGGTCAAACTAATTATTGAGCTGCAGATAAATGTAGGGTTATATATATACGGAAAAGAATGGCATGTTTCCTATTTTCTGTTCTTCCCCTAAACATTGTACTCACACACTTATTGCGCATATATAGTTCAAAGTCTGAAATTCGGACCTCAGGAGCACCAGCCAAATAAATAAAATAAAGTAATTTTAAGAAAATAACCCCCTTTACAAAATCTAGGAATAGAGAACATAATAACAGAAAAAAAGAGATGTGCCTTAAATGCAATCTTTTCCAGATTAACTAAGATTGAGATTACTGCATGTCACTTTCACACACCTGCTGGCTATGAAGCCGCACCGTGGCCTCTAACAATGCATTGACTAACATTGTATTGATGTTAGTCAGGATCACACCTTCGGCGGTCCTTGAGTAGTTGTATACGGGGGGAAGAACAGGGTCGAGACTACGTGTTTGCCTCCCGGTGCAGTCTGCGAGTCCTAAATTCTTCTGCTCGGTACCTCCTTCTAAAAACTTTGCTGCTCTAAATACTATCGCCCTGTGCCTCTCCTAAACTCTAAAAATTCTGCCATCTCTAAATTTGCTGCTTTGTTCTCCTCTAAATTCTAAAATTTTTGCCGCTTCTAAATTTCGACATCTAATACAGCCGCATCGATTGTAGCTACTCTAGTGCCTTTGTACTGTGTGTTAAGTTTTAAGCAGTTTGATAAGTAGGATTATGCGTGTACTAATAAGGATAGTTGAAATTCAAGATTTTTTAAAGTCTTTTGTAATTAATTTTTATAGCGCAGGATTTAATTATCATAGTACTCTATGAACTCAGCAGAAACTTCTTTTCATATGACAACTGAATTAACGGCAAACAAGAGGAAACACGTATGTAAAGCTTCCCCCCCCCCATTTTTTATTATGTAATAAGTTTTTATGTTAACTGTGCTTCTTTAGGTGTCAGATGTTAAAATGTTCATATGAAGTGAAAATTAGAAAACATTGTGGAGAAACGTCATTAAAATTTTTTTTATTTTGTGGCTTTTCTCATTTTGAGTACTTCGAGTAATTATGAAGTTCTTTTTAAAATACAGACTGCGTATGGCTATAAAAATGGTTGACTTCGCTGTCTTTTAGCAAAGAATATGCATCAAAATGAACTTCGCCACCGTTGATGTATTTGGAGATAAAAGATCAAAGGATTAACCAAGCGAATGTCTTTTAATCACAATCATAAAGTGACAAAATACTTGTAATACTCCCTGCTCCACTAAATTGATTAAGAGCTTAAGATCGGCTGAGTAGTTGAATGCACGGGCTGTTTTTAAAATTAGTAAATTAGAAACGGCTTTTAGTATTTATGAAGTAAAGCTGAAAGTGGTTCAAGGTTTTACACCGAGGGTATCGTGCTTACTTGTGCGTATGCAAGTGCTTACCTGTGCGTAACTGATACTTCTTTTGATTACAGATTTAACAATCTAAATATAAACTTTCCTACTGATTTACAATTTGCATAAATTTTTGCAAGCAATTAAAAAAAATTAATATGAAAAGAAAGACTTAAAAAAGTCTTCTTTTAAAATATCACTTAAATACGCCAAAGCCCGAATAAACGACCCAGGAGTTCTAAATTTAATTTAGGGGCCTTCCAGTGTCTGCTTTTCTTGTTTTCATAGGAAAACAGGATTAGAAAAAATAAGATGATCTGGTAACTCATAAAAATCTGGAGACCTAAGCCCGAGCCTTGCGCACCTACATGGTAATAAGGCCCTGATAACGCGTTTTTGTTAACAGTGCTTAGCTTAGGTACACTTCAGAAAGATGTGGTAGATACACTTCAGAAATTTTGATTTCTGCTTATTTCACTGTTTAAGTTGACCATCAAGGTAGACTTGACATTTAAAGATTGTGCAAAGGAGATAAGGAGGGGGGGGGGGGGAAAAGAAAAGGGGGGGAGAAAAGAAAGAGCTGCCATTCTGTAATAGGCCTCAAGGTCTATATTTGACATCCTATGCTGACAACCTTGCAAGTTGCCTGTGGATGTAAAAAAGAAACAGTAATTCGAAGAAGTTGAATTTCAAGCATTTCATTTGAAATTTAGATTAATTGATTGCTCCAGTTAGGTTACCTGAGTGCTGCTTAAACTGGTCAGGGTACAGCGACGCGTTAAGAGCGAAGCGGAAATCTAAGACGGAAAAAAAAAGTGCTTCTGCTAAAATTTCAGTAATACTTTCTTTTTAATTTTATTTCGTATTTCAGGCTGAATAATAGAAATATAAATAAAAGCTAAACGAAAATAGCTACCGTATTAACCCTATTATTAGATGACCCTTTAAAGATGTTAACTAGTAAAAGCATGTACGATTGCATATACAATGATCTCTTAAGTATGAGTTTGATATTTTTTATGTATCATACCAATAAAAGTAATAATTGTATGAATCAGAAGCTATTAGGAAATCAAAGTTCCGGATTGAATGTTATTTCATAATGGTTGATATTTGTCCAGTAATGAGATCTGACCTGTTATTTATAAAATTCCGCCATATTTTTACAAATATCTCTTAAAGCTCCGTTTTTACGATACTAAGAATTAAAATTACCTCTGTGATTTGCCAATGCCTCTCCCAAAGGAGCAGAGTTATTAATAAAAAGTGATTCCATTTCTAACTGAATTATCCGTTAACAATTTTTATTCCGGCGAATCTGCAATCTTTTTTTTTTTTTCCCTCCGGGGAAGAGGAGGAGTGGAGATTGTAAAAAATGTTTTGATCTTTTAAATGGCTTACATTCCGCCACAATTTTTTGCGGCGTTTTACGAACGATTCAAAAACATCAAACAGATTGCTTTATGACATTCCTCTCACTGCGACTCTGACGTAGTTCATTTCCCCATTTGAAAAGAATTTCTTTCTGCTAGTTGTCCTTTTTATGTTGAGAATGCCCAGAAATAATCTGGCGCTATACTCGGGCTATATGAAGGTTACCATCAGCTGTGTCAGACAGTGCTGTCAATTCCATGCAGCATTATGCAGCCGGGGTTTGTCCTACATCAAAAAACCATTCTTTCTTGAGCAAATCCGGTCTTTTCCTTCTCGTATCTTCAAGCAAATGGGTTTCCAAATCGTTGCATTATAAGTTGCATAATAATCATGATTCACTCTCTACCCATGGGTTGGCAATGTTGCTATCGGTAACCGCAGTCTCTGGCCTGTCAGAATGTGGTTCGTCGAACGCTTGTTTGTTACCGTCTTTGAAATGCAATCTATAATGATATACTGAAGAACGGCTGTGAGTTTCACAGTTACATGCATGTCATAGCATTTCAAGTGTTTCTTTACTGATCTTCCTAGATTTGAAACAAAAGTCGATCCTACATATGTCGTAAATTCTCAGGGACGTCTTTATGCCTGTATGTCAGCGCTTCCCATTTGCTGTGAATCAAATACTGAAGACTGTGGCTATCCTACTCCAGGTGCAGACACGTCGATATATAACTATCCGAACCCAGTATACGATTGTTTACTTCTGATACCAGGAATGAGAAACGGTGACAGTTTTAATAATCTTTCGGTCAGAGACTGTAAAGTTTTCGAATCCTGAAAACGAAATTTTACTTAAACGCAAACCAGTACGAAATAACACATATGTTGCACTTCTCTTTTAAACAAAAATGATAATCGTTATTGTTGTTTTATAAATACAAATATTTACTGTTAATTTTAACAAAAGGATAAGGGAGAAACGTGTGCTATATTATAGTCTATTTGTTGCTTTAGTACTTTATTATTGTTATTAGTTTTAATTTTTGATGCAGGCAATAGTGTACAGATAGTGTGAGTGAAATTCTGTAGCTGAAATATAAAATTCAAGGTGCTTCAGACATCATTTATTAATTGTAATTTTGGTAAAAACAATAAAAAAATTATTTTCCTTTTACAGGTGTTTCTTAAATAGCAATATTCTGTTAATAGTCGTATAACCATTGAAAAATATCAAAATGTTGTTTCAAATGGTGAGCTGTGCCAAACTAATGAGCAGTGCGCTGTTGTAATTCAGAAAATAAGCAAAATGATCTTATGGTGCAGGGAAGTAACTTTGTAAGGAATTTTCGACTTCCCCGCTGCGTTTTTTCATGGTGTAGCATATCCGGCTAGCATTCGAAAGATCCACAGTTCGAATCCTGGGAAAAGTATCACTGATTTTTCATGTTTCCTCTTTCTCTGCCAATTTTGCAAAGACGCGATTTTCTCCAATAAAATGAAAGCAACATCGTTCGGTATTAAAAATTGCATATGTCAGCAAAAAAGTAGTTGCTGAATCATTTCATTTCCGAAGTAGCTTCCTTTAAAAAAACGTTCTGCTTTATGCTGGGATTTTCCAAAATATTAGAAACACTTCAAAAATGAACTATGTACCTAATATGGTGTAAGAAAACCTTTGGCCTTAAAAACTGCTTGAATTCTGTTTTGCATGGGAATAATAGGCATTTTACAGGTTTCTTACATCAGAAACTGCTCCAGTCCTTGAGAGATTCTGGAAGACGGATCTCACTTTTATTTTCCAGTACACCCAGTGGTTCAATGATACTGAAGTCTGTTGATCGTGGAGGCCGAGGAAGGCATAATTCCCATTTTCTTCAAATCATAGCTGGGCAATCTGCAGTACTTGCTTACATTGATCAACATCTCACATTTTATGTTCCTGGCATCATTGTAACTCTACTTTGCATTTATTTATGAAACAACAAGTTTTGAAATAGCCACCTCTGCCGTAAGCATTCTGCTTATGCAGTTCCTTCCGTACTGCATATGCCGAAAATGGGTTGTGTAGAAGCATATTAAGCTCACCAGTCACTTTTTTCTACGGTATATTTTTTTTTAAACCAAAAGGTCCTCTTATGGCCTTCTGGCTCCTTTAGTATGTTTCGTTTTCGTCTCACAACTACGCCCCTCAAACGATATTTTGCCTAGGATGTTGTATATTGTAATGACTTTGAATACAGTACTCCCCAATTTCTCCCAATAATTTTGCAAGTGAGACTACAGATGCACCAGCGAGCCAGGCTCTAACAATCTGACCTTACTGAACGTAGTTATTTATTTTCTTTCACTACGAACTAACAATCCCAGTTTTACACAACTTCGAAATTTTATGTAAAATCATCATACAAAAAAAGCGAAAAACGTGATAACTACTTTTGTGGGTTACTGTGTAGTCGGGGGTAGGGAGGAAAGTCTAAATTAATTTTTAAAGCATAATGTTGCCATCGTTTTGGACAATCCCTATAGCTCTTATATAGAGTCAGGAGCTGTGATATTAACATTAGGCTAAAAAATTTAATGTCTGTTAAATCTCGAAGTCTTGTGTAAAATCACATTTTCGCAGCTCTTTTGCGTTGCCGCCGTTTTATGACAAAATGCCGCGTCGATTATTTATTCAACGCAATTAGTTCAACTGATAAAGAGAAAAAAATGTACGATTTCCGCACTCGAGGCCGCGGTGAAAGAGAAAATAATTTATATATTCAGGTAGGGAGGGAAAGAAATTATTGAACTAGTTCCGATTTTCTTTTCAGCTATTAATCAATTATTATTTTGTTCTGCTGTTGCTTTTGATTGCATAAGATAATTTAACCTTTTTTGGCCATCTGCTTTTCTTTCATCAAAGTATCAAACTTCTAGCTGCTTTTATATCACGAGATTATATAGTGTTGTAGAAAACAAGTCGGAATTACTATAACACTGACGGTATTTAATTTAAAAAGAGACAATGTTTTGTTTCATATCAAAAATAGTGTTTTTTTTTTTTTAGATACATTTACAAAATTAGTGATTTCTCAAGAAATCAGTTTTCCTAATTATGGAATTTGTTCTAGTTCTCAGTTTAAAAATAGCGTGAAAAGCGATACAAATTGAGAAATTTAGAGGATAAAGTGTTCGAGTGTTAGTTTTAATACTTATTTATTTATCTGCTTCGCTAGGTGCCCTTTCGAAAGATTGCTGATCATCATTATCGTTAGGCTTGATAATGATCTTGCCGATTTCAAGAAAAACTGGGAACTAGAAATTAAGGAGGAAAATAGTCATTTTTTTCCGTTTAAAATATTAATCGGTTGAGCGCAATTATTATTAATACTACTTGCGTAACAGAAATGTATTATTAATTAAATTAGGTAAATATTGCTGGATATATCCGAAATCTGAAATGTCATCATGACCCAGTGGCAAAATCAGTGGAATAGAGCCATCGGAATCGGGTCAGATGTTCTTTGTATAATCGCTGGGATTTTCATGTTTTTTCACACGAATCTTAAATAGATTTTCTGTATTTATAACGAAACTACGAATTCATAATTATTATTATTTTTTTTTTTTGTTCCAGATTCCGCATTTATGGAATGAACTGCAGTGCAGGATGGTGTGCTTCTACCGGCCAGTTAAAATCATCTCAAAGTTCCCCAATACAATAAAAGTGGATACTTCCTAGAACTGTGCCTATTTTCTTGGATAAAACACGAATATTTTGTGCATAACCAGATGGGCAGATATGAAAATATTTCTTTATCCGCTCGACTTCTAGTCTTTCTTGTTAGCAGCCTCCTGGTCTCGGTAAGCTATTTTACGGTATTATTTGTTTTAATGTTTGTTAATGTTTTGTTTGCTTGTTTTCAATACTTCTGAAATTCGAAAGTTTTAAATATTTGCCCTAAAAATGAAAAAATAAAAAAGCTTTTTAGTTTAACATCAGATTTTATTTTTGTATTTTCCGATAAGTCTATTAAAAATAGCCCACGCGCATCTGTGTACATATAATAATATTTTAAGACTCATTAAAATCGCTAAAAATGTTTTATAAAGTGCAGAATAAGCATATTCGTGAATAAATTTAAAGTGAATGCATTTTTGAGTATAAAAGTGCATTGATCCTAAATTTATTCAGGAATATATTTACTAGAGTATGTTTTTGATAACATGCTATCACAAAAGAAGTGACTGAGTATGATCTCCATTGTTTCCAGCACGACATCAAGAAATTAAGATTAATTTTTTTGCAGTTTGTTCAAGGAATATATAACTTGTTATTTTAAATAAGCAATGTATTCGGTTCGGAGATGTTTGAGAAAATTTCCGACGTGTGATCGAATGGATAAAACCTCGAAAACCCGCTAATTCCTTGCAAATTTTATTGCCAGCTATTGAGGTATATCTCGATAAATACATGCGATTCTCCTCAAGCGCAGATTAAATACGAACCATGTGCAGATTAAATACCCCAATAGCTGATTAAATACAATTTTAGTCGATTAGAAGAGTCTAGAATTAATTAAAAATTAAAATTAAAAAAGTCCCTTCTACTAGCTTGATTGCCGTCGAGTATTTTGCCATAATTAACTATTCCAGTAGTATTTGAGAAAATTTAATTGCTGAAAATTCCTGATAAAAATCAATTATAAGATGTGAAAGCTAAGTGCTTTCTTTCTGTTCGGAGATGAGCTTAACATTTTTTCCTACATATCATTACACATCTTCTGTTTAAAAAGTTAAACCTGTATGTGCTCTTTTTTCTTTAATTTCATTAAATTTAGTTACTATCACTGTTTCTGCTGCTTTTCCATTAACCGTATTTCCATATTTTCTCTTATTAGATGGCTTTTTATCATTATGTTTCACTATAATAAGAATTTCAGATTTTCGGTTCAATCTGACGTGAAAAGTCTGAGAGTATTTTATTAGGAATAAATGAGCATTATACTTCTTTCTCACTTCTTGTGAAGTTAGTAAATCAAAGAAAGAAAGACGACCTTTAATTAAAAAAAAATCTGTTATTAAATCAGTATCGAAAATTATTTCTAAGACCGACAGAAAGATGAATGCTTGAAATGAAATGATAATAGCTGTGAACGAAAATGTTTTCAGATTTTTCTATCTAAATAGCGTTTGAGGTGACGCATTTCCCTGGCATATGGCTCTAGATTAAATCTTCGATTCCCTATAATCAATACGATAGCGAAATTAATGGGTATTTTCTGCGAAAGGTTGCCGCTCGTATTAAAAACCATTGTGAGTGCCCTAATTTCATTTTTGTTGGGAGATGATGAAATTGCCTGAAAAGAGTTTTCTTTTTTCCCTCCGTAGTCTCATGTAATGCACTTTGCTTTGCTTATTTTTCTTTTCTAACATTGTTTGTATAAGCGCACATTTGTAATTTTCTTTGCCGAAAAATTCTTTAGATTCCATTGGATTCAAAACATTTCATTTTCCAACAAAATTAGAAATACTATCAATGTGAATTTTTGCTTGCTAGTTTTATAAATTCTTTTCCTTTATTAAGACTTGAAAACTTTATAAATAAAAACAAAAGCAATTAACGAGAAATTGTTAAAAATTAATAAATTACTTAAAAATTCTAAATTCTTGTTTTCTCTTTTGGGATGTCGGTCATTTGTAAGTAAATATTTGCTCGTTAAAATAACTCAAAACTGAAAGCCAGGGGAAATAGCTTTTAAAGAAAAAAACCGTTATAATAATTCGAATTTTTATAAAGGAATAAAGTTTTTATTTTAAAGAAAAGAATTTTTATAGTAGTAATAATAATTTTTATGTAATTTTCATAATAATTTTTATATAATTTTCATAGTAATTTTTATAAAAAAAATTTTACAGTAATTTTTATAAAAAGAATTTTTATAGTTTATAGTAATAATAATCGAATAGAATTTTTATAGTATAATTAGCTTTAATTTCAGATGAAAACGCATTAAGGGGGGGAATGTACGTCTTTTTCAGTACGTATAAGAATCGTGCACAAAACAGGACAGATAGGAAATTATGTTTTAAAAGCTAGCATTTTCTTGAAGTACAAAACCCGATATTTGTGATATAGTACTGCAAAGTAATCAAAACAAAAATAAATGGGAAAACAAGCCGCTTGCCAAAATTTAGGGGGAAAAAATCAACAGTAAAAGAATTAATGCAGAAAACATATAAATAAAAAACAAAGGAAGAGGAAAAACGGCAGCCAAGAAATTTATAGCACACTTAAATAAAATTCATATGTTAATAATAGAGATCGAGAAGCCATAAATGTATTTAAGAAATTTCAAAATGAGTTAGCGTAAAATTAATATATAATTGTGCTTTTAAAATGCGGGCTGTCAATAGAAGAACTGTAGCGTCATTAGGTTTTCTTTGAACCAGGAAACGTGAAAAATGTGCAGTGTTTTCTCTGGGATTCGACCTCCGGAGCCCGAATACGGGCCGAGTGGGCTTCCAGTTACATCACGAAAGCATGCGGAAAGGAGGGAGAAAATTCCTTACATCTTCCCCTTTTTAAAGGGCGACTGTGGGTTAGGGGACCAATCGCTAAATCTTGGTGGGGACGAATTATCGTCCACCGCCTTTTAGGTCGGACTTTTTTTTTTTTTTTTTTTAAAGCAGGAGACATGAGAAAGGTGCAGTGTCCTTGCCGGAGCTCCTCAACCCTGGATCTTTAGAATATGCTTCCAATTGCACCATGAAGGCATGCGAAAGGGATGGAGAAAATAACTAATAGAATCAAATAGAAGAAAAATTTATGTTTAATAAAACTTAATTGAAGTTAAAAAAAAGTCTCTTGTAAAATTCTAATTTTCGTTATAAATAAGTATAATATTCTCAAGTTTGATACATAGTAAAATAAAAATTTTTAAATTTCTTAAATAAATTTCTGGCTTTTTTCTTTTTTCTGGTATTAATATATAAGTTTAACGCTATTCCTGTTTTATGATAGTTGTTTACTGAAGATTTTTTTTCATGTAGTTTCCTCCCCTCCCCTCTTAGTTATTAAATTATTATATGTGTATATACACCATGTCCACAAAAGTTTTTACCCGGCCTTTAATTTTGCAGCCCTTGATCTAAGACATTTGCTTCCAGTTACAAAAATGCTTTAACTGAGGCAAGTAGTCAAGCTTTAGCACTTTTAAATTCAAAAAGGTCAGTTTTATAAAACTTACGAAATTAACTTTTTCTATGGATCTCGGGCTCGGCCCGGAGTGATTTCAGAACATGTTTAATGCCACTGTATTTTTCTTTATATTTCATTCTTCCTGAGCTAATGTATATGTTATTCGTATGTATAATATGAACAGACGTTTTACGCTCTCATGCCTTTACCTTAATTAATTAGTTAATTTATTTGTATTATGTTCTAAATTTATGCAAATCTCTAGCTTAGCGCTAATGATGACGTAAAATCCCTGAACAATCAGATCGTGAATGCGCTTGTGCATAACTTTCATCTTAAGCTACGCATAGTAATCACAGAGTACCTCCGTGATAGCCATCTGATTCAAAATCCAAGATTATCTCTTGCTAGCAAGATCAGTAAAAACAATGTAAAAGTAAAAAATGTAGCGCTTTTCTAAGCATCTAATAAAACTAGGTTGCGCAACTTGTATTTATTAAAAGTATCAGGATATGGTATAGTTAAGACTTAACTGCATCTTCTGTAAAACCATCATTTTCATGAAAAAGTACCAGTATTTCATTATGGACATTTATCGGTAGATGCTTACTCTTCTTATTTGGAATGCCGTGCTATGACTGACTGTTTTACTTTCGTTAAATATATGTAAAAGCTATGTGTAACTACTTTTATTTTTAATATCTGCAGTAACAACATTAGTGATTCAAGCCATATATTTTCGTGAAATAGTAAGGATGAAATATCTTTTATTTAAATTCACTTTCGCGCAGTTTCTTTTCAAATGGTTTTCCTAAGTCTGAATTTTCAGAATTTGAATTCAACTATGCAAGCAAAAATATTTAGGAAGATTATTGTTAGCGTATGAAGGGTTAATTATTTTCATCCATTATTTCTTAATTTAATGTGAAATGAAAGCCACCAATAGCCTAATTACTCTAATTTACCTTTTACATCAATAACTTCGATGTCACTTTATTACAGGATGTGGCATTTAATGTTACCTAGTATTTATCATCCCCAGGAAAAAATGCAGTTGAACACGGTTAGGTGTCTTGGGTTTACAAAATAAATCTGTTCTACGTCTTGGGTGTGTTCTCCTTGACAATCGACATTTTGCTGCCATCTCCATTAGTACATTTGTTATGACACGACATCCTACGAAACATCCGTTCTCCTGACGAATTGCCTTTTTAAGGCTGTTAAATTTAGGTACACTGTGAGTGAAAAGCTGAGCTTTCAAATACCTCCATAAAAATCAAAGTGCCGCAGTAAAGTCCATGGAATTGAATGAAAGCCACTTTTTATCACCTAATCGGGAGAGAAATGCAACAGATTTTTTATGTTGGGGTAAAGTTCCAAGCTTTTATTCACACACAATGCGAGATTTACAGTCTTAAAAAGGCAGTTCATTAGGAGACTGTGAATCTTAGACTACATCGCGGTTTTCCAAGTGTAGCTAGGAGGGACACCTTCATGACAAATGCCCCATCACAATTTTCATTCAGAGTAGCAAATAAAACCCTATCTGTGTGGCGGTGCCCCGGCATAAAATTGCCTGTATCTTTACGAAAGTTGCTTTTCGTAAGTTAGAAATTGATCTTCATAAAGGTGTGGCATCTTTATGCCGGGGCCCCCTTATGAAGTCTTTCCGAACTGCGGCCAACTTGGATGAAAGTGCCGCACCTTTATGGCTGGGCACCATTATGAAGCAGTAATGCCTTGATTGTCGTAAAGAATATCTCTAAGACATTGTACTATAGAAGTAAAACCTGTTTTGGGAATCCAAGACACTGATTTACCTATTACCATTCAGTTATATTAATAGATGTGTACCATAAATATGTTTTTCTGCTTTGAAAATGGGTAATGCTAAATGTTGCATTCTGTATATGAGTTACGAGAATGTAAAACTCAGAACAGTTTAAAATATATGAAATATTCAGTTTGAATTTTGACTTTTTTTTTTTTTTTTTTTTTTTTTTTTAAATTTTTGTTATTCTAGAAGTAAAACAACTGGCGAATATTTTACTGATAGCTTGGAAAGCAACTTTAAATATATGTCGTCAAAATGCTGCAAAAGTGGTCGTCAAATGAGTGGTTAAAATCTCAGCTATGCGTTTATTCTATGGAATTTTGTAAAATAATTTATTTCTAAAGTGCTAGGAAATTAATGAGGCAAAATATGCCACTAAAATAGTATTTTAAACAGCATTAAAAGACGTGAATGCTATCTGTAATATATTGAAGCATTTCCGCTTTTTAGAATTTATGCTGCTTTGTAATTGAGATTTGTAATACCTTGAGGAATTCT
Source organism: Stegodyphus mimosarum (assembly GCA_000611955.2). Lineage (NCBI taxonomy): Eukaryota > Metazoa > Arthropoda > Arachnida > Araneae > Eresidae > Stegodyphus > Stegodyphus mimosarum. The sequence continues at coordinate 231,819 of KK120285.1, forward strand.
GAAAGTGCTCATACTGGTTTAAGCAATTTAGAATATCAAACAAGAAATGAATATGTAAACTAAACACAGAATATAGTTAATGTAGCAGCGCAAGTTAACCATTTCATTTGTGGTAACAACAGAGCCAGAAGAAAGCGTTAAATAAACGGTTACAACTAATTGGCATAAAGAATTTATGTAACTAGGAGGAGAATATTATTGAAAAGATATATGTATTTTTTTAATCTCATAGGAAGTGTCACGTAATTTGTTCTAGCTTGAAATCTGTAAATATGATCAATTTAATAAGCTTGCATACCAATATGTAAAATACTGAAAATCATACATACTGTTTAAATGTAATCGGAAATACAAATGAAAGTTTTTCAGTGATTTATCTGCAGAATGATGTGAAATGTCCTTGCTAACAGCAAAAGATCGGTTATTTTTCCTTTTTTGCATTCCGCCCATGTGTGTTCTTCGGGTTTTTAAGCACCGAACGTAATAAATAAAACAAAAGCGTAAATGTTTGTTACGTTCTGTCTGTGTGCAGTTTGCCGATGATGATGATGTCTTATAAGGTATTTCTCCCGCTGTCTTAGCATGCCTTCGTGGTGTAATGGTAAAGCACACTTAGCGCATATTCGAGAGGTTCGTGGTCTGAGTCCGGACGAGGGGATTGCTCATTTTTCATGGCTCCTGCTTCCAAATAAATCCTAATGTTCCTACAGTCTTAGTTCCTTATTCTTATCTTTCACTTTTCGAAGTTCTTTGCGTACTCAACTCGAAAACTCTGAATAGCAGTTCCTTGCTTCAATATCAGAAAATAAACTGATCAAGCCATCCCATAACATTACAATAATCTTCTCCCATCTTTGGAGTTTATTACACGAAAAGATTTCAGTATTTCACAGAATTCTCTTGCTACTGTGCTACTTTCAGTGCAACAGTCTAACACTTTCAGATCGTGACTAAAAAGCATGCCAATATGTGAAAGTGATGTATGATTATTATTATATTTCAATATGTAAAGTTTATTACTGCTTATTTCAAGATGTACTGAATTTGCACATCCTGAAAAAGATGTGCTGGGCCTTGCAAATGAAGAAATATAATTATTCGATTATTTTAATACCTGTAATTTTTTATTTGTTACTTTTAAAGAATATCCTGGCGACTTCGAATTTCGACGGGCTCGAAAAAGGCAAAGGCGGTTAGAAAAACATGGTCACCTTCGTACCCAAGTCTTGAATGAGTAACCAACTGGGTTTAGCAGTTCTTCCCCTAAGAAAATGGTGACTGGCTTGCGCATGGAGGTCAGTCACTCCATTTCTCCGCGACCTTGTTTTTCACGAACAATAGCTTGTTCTCAAACTTAAATGTTCTGTTGCTGCAACAATAGGATGGGCAGAGATTCGCTCCTATTCCTCTCAAGATAGCGAAAATAATATGCAGTGAAAGCTTCCTTTTCTCTTTTTATTTTAATTTTATGGCTAAGATATTCATTTGTTGACCGTCTGAAAATATCTACACTGTGGCAAAAAATTACTGTTCCCTAAAGATGTTACAAGGTTTTTCTTGCTAAAATTGCAAACGCGATATATAATACTTTGACCTCAAAAAAAAAAAAAAAAAAAAAAAAAAAAAAAAAAAACCTATTCGCAGCATCCATTATAAGATGACACGCGTGAGTAATTAGAAATAAAAGGTAAGTAAAAGAAAAATGACCCTGTCTCAAAAAATCTGGTTCCCACCACTTAGATTTGAAAACGACAAAAACAAAAACTTTTCTAATGGTCTTTCTCTCTCTCTCTCTTTTTTTTTTCCGTTCGATCTCACCCATCTTGTCATTCTACGCAAGCGCTCACCCGATAAAGTCGCTGAACATTGGGAATTTGGTCTGGGGTTTGAATCCGAGCGAACGGGCTGGTTGCATGGGCGTTTTCGTGGCTTTCCCTAGTGTAACAGAGTATACGTGTTTCCCTTAGAAAGTCCTCCGGGAAAACATCTGTGTTACGCGAGATAGCCCTCGATGTTTCGTCAAATTCAAATAAACCAAACCATTCTACGTAATATTTGAATTTCTGTTGCCTATGCTGATTAATATCAAGAACTAAAAAAGGGATACGACGTATCAGTTTAGCTTTTCATCTATCAAGTATACCTCACTCAAACTGAAAGTTATTTTTGAGGGAAGATGTATTTTTTAATATTATTTTTGGAATATTAAGTAATTAAAGTTAGCAGTATATAATGTATTTCTCCCGCCTTCTTAGTATGCCATCGTTGTGTAATGGTCAGCACACTCGGCGCGTGTTCAAGAAGTCCGTGGTTCAAATCCCGGTGAGAGCATTGCTCATTTTCCATGACTCCTGTTGGAAAAAAACTTTTTTTTTTAATTTCATCTCAATAATTATTAAATATTCTCTAGGTAAAAGCAATTAATTAGCTTGAAAACACAAGTTTTCTATTCGAAATTAAAAGCCTTCTCTTCTTAGAAAGAGCTATTTAGAGACACTAGTCATAAATAAGAAATTAACCGGCTTAAGGTAACTTAGCTAAAACAGTTTATTTCGCCTATAAATTGAAAATTTTTGGATTCGATTAAGGTAATTAAACTAATTGAATTATCTGGATTCTATTAAGTTAATTAATTATTCGATTTAGTAAGCTTTACCTGATTATGAAGCGACTTGAATAGTAAGTTTTGTTTTATTGAATTATCTAACGGTTGTTGATTGTTTAATTAAACAATTAAACTGATTTGGAAGAATGCATTTAATCTTCATGTTATTTAACCTTTCATGATCGTATTATTACAAAAGCGTAAAGAATGGGCACAGACTTCTATGCTACATCATGTTATTGCTTTGTTTTTTACCGTGACATTTTAGTATGACGATATTTGCCCTTGTGGTGGTTTATTACTTCTTTATTTTTCTGTTGGATATTTCATGCTTTTTTGCGGCCACATTTAGTGCATTGTTTTGTAAAGCTTTTATAGGTCATGAATTTTCATGACCTCGCGATATTTTCAGTACGTGTAATTTTTTGATAGAATTACTTTACATTTGTTTTTTACTTTTACACTGCTAAGGAGGACTACTGGCCGGGAACAAGCCCTTTTAGTATGATGTCCGCCCTGCAGAAACTAAAATGGCATTTATTGAGTCTTTAAAAAAAAAAGGTTATAGAGTCACATCTTGATAAGGGATACAAAGGACTATCTTGGATACATATGACATTTTTTATAGCAATACACGTGTGGGTATACAATACAGACTGATATAACATGTCAAATACTACAATAAAACAGTCAATATACGATGTGCTAATCGGAAAGATGGCTCTGCGCCTACAAATACTTGTTAGAACCTTTTATATTAAAGTTGAAAATTTGGTACTGAAACAAAGCATTTATATGTCATGATAGCCGCTGAAGAGTTCTACATATATATTTACTATACATATATATTTACTATATATGTTCTACATATATATTTACTATACATATATATTTACTATATATGTTCTACATATATATTTACTATACGAACTTACTCGAATACAGTATACAACGCAGTTACTACTTAACAGAGGCAATATGTCAATTAAAAATCCAAAGTACAACACACTTATTTGAAAAATACAATTTGGGTAAAAAACATAGTAAAATTCAAGACTAACAATGCAAAGAGATAAAAAAGAATTTGGCTTGGCTGCACAAAAGGAATTTGCTGAAATATAACGCTATAAGCTACGCACTTTATGGAAACATCACAGTGAAAATTATATACATAATATTTTGCGATAATTACGTAACTCTACGGCAAGGAATTCTGCTTTCTAGCCTGCAGTTATACATCACACTGACTTACAGTCATACAACTATACACTTACTATTATTCCACATGTTACTGAAAAACATATTATGCAACACATTACTAGAATACTGAACAACACACTGAGTATAACTGATACTACAAATAAAACACACCATATACAATGAGCGTATCAGAAAAGTAGACAATTCTGTACCTGACGCTGAAATGTAACGCTAAAGCTAATCAAAAGGACGCTAGACATTGGGAACAACCACGGGGAAAATTAGGAAGATAATATATTGCAGCAGAGCTAGGATGCTGAGTTAATTCAAAACATTAAATCTAACAATACATTTCAATACATATTTACAAAGTTCTAAAGCCAAGCATGTCTGGTTCAAAACTACTATTATACATTACGCTTACTTACCAATATACAACATTAAACTAACTATTATAACCACACTAATAGAACAAAAAGTTATACAATACACTTAATGGAATACTGTACATATGCTAAAATAAGATGGCGAATACTGCAATATAACAATCAAATATATAATGTGCTTATGAGAAAGATGGCGAATACTGCAATATAACAATCAAATATACAATGTGCTTATCAGAAAGATGGCGAATACTGCAATATAACAATCAGATATACAATGTGCTTATCAGAAAGATGGCGAATACTGCAATATATCAATCAAATATACAATGTGCTTATCAGAAAGTTGGCTCTGCGGCTACTTGTTAGAAACTGTTACATTTTACACAATACTAGAACTGAAACAAAAACATTTGCACCCAATATATCTGAAGGTAAAAACAGAATAAAGGACTCTTTTTCCCCAAAAAAGTTATAAAACTGATTTAAAATCGATTCTGAAGAAATTTTTTCGTGGCGTGTGTGTGTATGTACGTATGTATGCATCTATCTCGTATAACTCAAAAACGAATAGCCTCAGAACGTTGAAATTCTGTATATAGGACTGCTATAACAAGTAGATGTGAACCTTCTATTTTGGTTGCAATCGGCCGCACCAAAAGTATATAAATATATGTGTCTATATATCCGCTCTGTTACTCGGCTCAGTGAGCTCAGTTTTTTTATTCTTATATGTTGGTAAATTGTGCATTTTTGCTTTTAAAATTTATTGAATTGTGTTGTTCTTAGCTTCCGGTTAAGGTTTTTATGCCTTTAGTAAATCTGCATGCAAGATTTGTAGAATTATCAACAATTTAATAGTTTTTTAAGTGCGGCTAAGCCTAATTTTTGCTTATGATAGCGGCCATATTTGTTTACGATATAGATATTTTTAATATAGATATTTTGTGTTTTTATGTATTTTTGCCTTATCGCGAAGTGAGAACTGCAACGATGAAAATGGTTCGTTATTTGAAAACGGCAAAGCACGCGAGGGCTGTCTGCCCAAGGGGAAGGATATCTTTATATAACACTTTCTCATGGAAACTGGCTTATGTTTATGTTACTCGTTGGGGAAACTACGAAAACCAACCATACGGCCAGCTCATTCCTAGACCAACGAATTGGCTGTATGGTTGGTTTTCTTCAGGCGATCTTTCCTTCGGATCTTCTTTCGCACTTCAGGCGACTGCCAGTGTTCAGCAGTCTTTAATTTCTCGTCCTCAATCAAGAACTTTGAAATCATACTGCATTGTCTTTATTTATTTTCAGAATATTTCTTGATATTCATGTTGTTTATATTTTTTAATTTCAGTGATAAATTTGGCGTATTTATTTCTAGTAATTTCTGCAATTTTCATCTTTATTTCTAATCATTACAACTTGTTTTCTTTTGGTAATATAATGTGTTGTGCAAAAACTATGTGTGTGCAATCCGAGTCATACGAAACTATCGGACTGGTAAGAAGCGGTGGCTGGATACAAATGTTTAGCCGAATTCTTGTTCGCACATTCCTAATCGCAAAGGAACAAGTCTCAGACCAGTGACTATAGATTATTCTTCTAAACTGCTTCCGCGCGTGTTTATTATCTTATTTTTCTAAACCATTTAGAGCACGAAAGGAAAGTTTATTGTCTAGGGGGAAAAGAGAAAAGAAAATGAGCTCACATTGAAACTTTTTCCTCATTTCACTTTTATCTTTCCTTGAATATGATAGCCCTATATTTTGTCAAATTAAGTAATCGAATCTAATTTCTTTATAATTCGAATATTAATTGAAACCATAGGTCACAGCAATTGTCAAAGAGGAATATTTTCGGTTCTTTACTATCACGTTTTTTCCAAGCAATAAAGTTTTCCTATAGCTTTAAAAACAAAGTTTTAAAATCTTTAAAATACGTAGAATGTTAGGTTTCCATTCTTTTCTAATGTAATAAAATATACGAAGAATGGCCGGTTAACACTGCTGTGGGTTTTCAAAATGATCTTTATAAAATTGAGGTAATGTCAAAGTTCTGATAGCCATCTGATTGGAAAATGAGAAATAGCAACATTTCTCAAACAAACAAACAAAAAAAAAAAAATTATACGTTCCTTTTTCTTGCCCTAGGGAAAAAAAATTGCTTGTTGGTATCTAAATAATTCAGTGTGATAACCGCTTTAGATATAGTTTCCTTGCAAGAAACTTCACAATGTAATATCAGGTGAGTAATTAATTGGATTCTTGCATTGCATTTCTGTGGTAAACAGAGCCGTCAAACATCTTGAAGGCCATTATCGAATGAACAGCAGCATTGCCTCCTAGATATACTTAGAAGGCACTGGCTGTAGCCGTTTATAAGCATTGGCCACTACAAAGGCCGGAAACGGTGAAAGGAGGCACCGAATAGGCGCGCCGCCGTTGCCTACTGTGAAGGGATGGATAAATTGCATCCACCCCTTCTCCGTGATTCGAACCCGGGCCCTTCCGTACGGAAGTCAGAGTCACTAACCACTTTCCCGTTTGGGCAGCAATACAAAATAAATAGTTGTTTAATGTACGTCATATCGTAAACTGAGGGGAGAAATTCCAAAAGAGAAAATCTTATTAAAAAGAAGTATTTTAAGTCTGGTACAAATGAAAATCCGCAGGAAATATATTTGTTTCGATGTTACCATTTAAAGGCATCTGATTATGCTGCAAACTTTAATGAAAGTAGCTGTTTTTATTTTATTACCATTTCAGTGTACCATGACAACTAGACATTACTATTTTGAAACAGCCAGCTATTTCTATTTTGAAACCAGAAAATGCAGTCTTTAAGGTAATTTATCATTTTAGAATGAAATACGCGTGGAATAAAAAAAGAATGAAAAAATTTGGGAAAGTATTACAAATGTATTATGAGTTTTACAAAATATGGAAAAATGAACATTTCAGAAAAAGAGTCTGAATGCGCTTGTAATAATTCAGAGTTAAGGAAAGCGAGCTAAATGACCAAAAAAAATTAATTATATAACTTGATTGCAATGCATCATTTACATGTAGAATTCAGGGAGATATTAAGAATTAATAGTTTATGGAGAGAGCTACAAAGTTACTAACAACTGCTGTTTTTACCTATTAATCACCAAAATGAGCGACTTTTTTTAAAGAGCTTAATCTAAATTTGGTCAAAATCTTACCGAAATCGTTTCGTACATTCAGTTGAAATGTAATCTGAGGCAGTAAATTCTTTCTGAAACATCTCCATGAATTTTGCACTCATGCAAATTCTTGTGCTTGAATTTTTAACTCTAATTTGAATTTATATCTATTCCTAGCCACCAAAGTTTTTTTATCGTTCCAGTCATATGTCTGCTTTCAACCACTACAGCAAAGAACCATACTGATCTTATATTAAGTCGACTAGCTTCATAATCTTGCATGTTATGTATTACTGTTCGTTCAACCAAAATTAAGTTCGACAAGCATGATAACCTTATGTATAAACTTAATACTGCCGCAAAGGGTTAAAACAGAATAAACATTTTCAAGTATGACTTTTGCTCTAAGCCGACGATATACAAAGTTTTTTTTAATTATTATTATTATTATTTGGAGAACGCTTCCACTGTCAGTGCTAAAAATCCAGGTAATCCGTCCTCCTAATGTATAATGAAAATATTTCTGTTGAGGATGAATTATATATAGCATGTAAAATTCTACTTATAATTCATCCCGAGAAATCTTTAAATTTTTGTTTAATAATTTAAAATAATCTGTTAAATGGCACAGAATTTTTAAAGCGCTAAGTTTATTATACGGCTTTATTTACATTATTCATATATGCGTGAGAAACATTCATTTTCAACCTATTTTTTGCCGGCTTGCATATCCATTTCGCTGCATATATTTCACTGTGGCAGCTAAGAATAGTGCATTCGAATGGCCGAGGTTAAGCTTGAAATCTATAAACCATTGTCTTAAAGTACCAGAAGAATCAGTTCATTGAAATTTCTGTAAGACTATCTCTTTCACTGCTGCGATTTTAGTAACTGCTTTGAAATTGCTAAACAAGCTACGCAGGAAAAAATATGCAAAAAAAAAAAGAAAAAAAAGAAAGCTTCATAAAACTAATTTTAATATGTGTTAAATGATTTCCGTAATAATTTATAAACTGAATTAATTTAGAAAAGCATGCAGATGTATGAAATACGTCAGTGTAGAATTTATAGTTGTTCAACTATTTTACTTAAACAGCATAATTATTGAAGATGATTACGCTGTCGTAAGCAAAGAAATAATAGTTCATCTAAGCGGGTTGCGTCCATTAAATTGAAACAAATGTAATTGAATATGAAGGATGACATGCAATTTACCAGCAATGCTATAATGCTATGTTTACTTCTCAACTCATGCGTCAAAACGCGGCAGGTTTTGACCAGTCAAAACAACACTTTTTTTTTTTTGAGATTTTGTTCACCTGCCCGACATTTTGGGATGACCTTTATGCACAGGTTTTTTTCATTCACAGATGCTTGAATAAAATTATGTGAATCGTCGTTTTCCCTAAACGTAATTCTTTAGGAGTCATTCTAGCATTAATTGTTGATTTCGCTGCACACCAGACAACACACGAGTGATATTTTCTTCAACACGCACAGCTGAAGGCTCTCCTGCTCTCACCCTTAGTCACGCCTTCTTGTCCCTCTTGGAAATGTTTGATCCATAGTTATATTGATTGCTGTATCTAAGAGACTTAGCACTTGATGAATTTCAGTTCCATTCCTCCCAAGTTTGACGAGAAATTTTGCGTTAATTCGTTGTTCTGTTAATACATTGCTCGTAATCTTGATGACATTGAATGAAACAATTTTATAAAAAATTCGTTACTCACATTATATGCATCTCACAAATACAAAACTTACTCTGAAGACGAAAAATAGTCCCAGTTGTTTCTCTTAACTTCTGGCATCTTACCTGTGCTATCAGATGAACAGACATGACATCAGTCCATAAATATTCTGAGGGATCACGTATTCAAAGGATTAAAAGTCTGTGGCACAATTTTCGATTTCCCGCTTTTTAAATTGATTTTTTCTATATTCTTCTTTTCGGTCAATATAAAGAATAGTTAGTTATGTGTGAGGAATTAGAAAGCCTGTTGTTGTTGTTACACATTCTAATAGGTGAGGGAAAAGTATTATTTAAAAGCAATACGGATTTCAACTGTTATAACTAGAAGACTTGAAATTAGACTAGTTCTGACTATAGATGAAGTTAAAATTAATTTTATGCAGTCTAAGATGTCTTTTAAGAGTGCTAAAAATAAATATGAATCAAGCACATGGGTATATTCTGCATGTAATTTGGGTTCAATGATTCATGTTCAATGATTTTTAAGCAATGTAATCAATATTTTAAGTGTATCATCTTTAGAAATTTTCTTTTAAGAATCTTAAATAAAACGAGAGTAAGTTGAAAACAAAATTGTTCGAATGAAGGAAATGTTACTCCTCTAAAATACGTTTTCGCTAAATTCTCATAGTCGTTAAATGGGAAAATCACTTTCTCAGCTGCCGATTTTACCTCTTAGCCGATCCAGTACTTTCCTCATATATTGCTTCTATTTGTAGTGCCGGAGCTTTTAGAAGTGGTTCCACCCAAGTAATGAGGTTCGTATTGTGATAGTAAGGGGAAATTCTTTTTTTAATTTGCAGTTGATTTTAGAGAATTCCACCACAATAAGAAAAAACGAAAATACAGAGATTTTTTTTTTCTTTGGCAGACAGTTCCTCAGAAGACAAAAAGTCTTGTAGAAATGTCAGTGGTCGTCTTCTAGAACTTTCCGTATAGCTTCATTTAATTGGTACTGTATGTCTGCAGGGCCATGCATACTGAAATGCTTCCTTTTCAATTTGAATTATATTTATCTGTTAAAAGAAGAATCAATAAGTGAATAAGCAATTAAATTAGCTTTTCTTTATGAATGTTGAGAATAAAAACTAAAGTTAAAATTTTGAATAACAGTTATTTAGCTCAGCAAAGTTTCGAATTTAAATTTTCCCTGTGCACCATCATAATCATCCAAAGGTGAAAGAACGACATTTAACGTCCTTTCCTTCGAGCAATCTTGTCGACCTCCACAGAAGGGCTTGAAGGTAAACATGAATTAAAGGCCATTAGAAGTTAATGCACGTTATGTCGTTCACATGCTGAAGTACTCTCTTATTAATGCTATAGATACAGCGATTCGGTAACTTGTAGATCCTTCCTAGCTAAGTGTCTTCTGAGTACATACCTAAATTAGCCCCCTCCATTGTCTATTCTGTTTTTGTCTTTCTCCAACGTCGCATACTCGTTTTCAAAGAGTGATATATTGTGTAGCTATAAAAACTAATCGGATAATTTCTTTTATTTTTCTTGCCCCAAACCTCTGAGCTTTTGACGGCTTAATATTCTGCCTTCTGAAATTATATACATTCATTAAAAATTCTCTAAGGATTCTTGGGAACCGACACGATGATTATCTGAAGCAGAGACTCCCAACGGGGTCAGCATTGACCTTCTGTGGGCCAATAATGATCAAGGGATCGATAATCGAATATGTATTGGCAGTTGTTCGGCATAATCAAAATCCCATAAATTATAAAATATTTACTAATAAAACTGATAATTAGTTTTCACAGCAGATGACCTACTAAGCCGTGCCTACAAGTGAATTAACCCTGTATTAGACTTTTGGTAATCAGTATGAATCACGTGATTTGGCTTTACTTGTTTCCTCTTTGGTCGTGCTTGTATCCGAGTTACTCATCGCATTCTTGTAACACACTCGCCCTTCTGGCAAAAATCAGGTAAAGGGAGATCTGTATTTTGTCATGATTATAAATAGTGCAATCAAGATAAGAGCAACGGAATTCTACTGTATAATTGCAACTCAGTCTGTAGAAGAATATCTTCTTGTCCAAGGTTTATTATCCTGTGAAAATAAACGACCAGTATGTGGGAGTGTGGTGGTGAGGTGTGCTGTAAAATGAGGTGTGCGATGCGGTGATGAACACTGCTTGCTATCTATACAAGAAATTTTGTTGTTGGTTTATTATCGGTCTTTTGAGAGTCGGGTTAGAATGACATAATACACAGGCACAGCTGCCAGCACGTTGTGCGACTGGTTTAATTTGTTTAGAGATGTATGCGTCTCAATGTTTCATCATTGTCCTCAGATAGGTGGTATAGGAGAGTACATAGAGATAAGTAGAGCACTGCTGGTTATAGCTGTAAAATTATTACTATTGATAAATGTAAAATAAGATTGTTTCAACTGGCAGATACCAAACAGGATCACTTGAAAATTTTTTAATATGTTTAAAGTACAATGACAGCCATCAAGGGATAGTTCCTCTTCAGGACTACATCAGTGCATTCTTCTGACGATGCTTTATAGTTTAATGTAATAAATCTTCTTGTAATGTAATGAAAGTAAACATATGTAATTTCTTTGCCTATGTTTACTTTCTTATTTATTTATTTGAGTATGTACTGCTACTTTTCATGTGGTTTAGTATGGTAATGTTGTCAATTCCTTTGGTTTTATCATGGTTCAGGCTTTTACTTGTTTAGTAAAAGAGGACAGAAAGTCCCCGGACATGTGGCTGGCCACCTGTTGCAAGAATACCATTAATTGTTTACTGATATAAAGCTATATCATGAAGTAAATAAGAAATCAGTTAAAATAAATATAAGGGAAAAATACGCTAAAATTATCTTATATATTTTAAACAAATATATATTTAAAATGTGTAAATTATTTATGGAATAAGTGCACTGTTTTCAGGCTATACATCAAAGCAATAAATACTATTAAAGCTAAAGCTTTGAATGATTGTGTTTTTGAGCAAATGTGTTACCACAATGATGAAAGCTACAACAATTTGCTTCTTCATATGGAATCAGCTGGCTTCCCGAAGCAACTGTTTGCAACGTTTTACAGACATTTTTAGTACCATGATAGATTTCTTCCTTAAGATTGGCAGACCTGTGGTTACAGAATTAATAATATTCAAAACACATATATCCTTTTTGGCTGATATATATTCATTATTGAAACCAAACAAACGGCAAGGGAGAGACATCAGTGTCATTAAAATTACAAATTTTGTCTTCAACTTTCATTCTAAAATTGACTTTTTTGTATCGACGTTGAATCGAAAAGAATTGCTTACTTAAGGCGATTGTCCGTTATTGAAAAGGATTTTGTTTAGTCAGAAGATATATTGTTATATATAAGCCACCTGTAAAATTTTAAAGATTTTAATGTTTGCTTTCAAGACATTGAAAATTTGAATGTGTTAGCACGGCTCAAAGAACCGCTGAATTGCGATATATCTGAATCTTGATATTACGATGCGAGAAGAGTTTGATTGCATTGAAGGAGATATTTAAGAACAAGTCTCATTCAAAACACATAGGTACGCTCAGTTTCGGAATTCAAAATTTATCCAAGAAAAAAAAATTTAAAAATAAACGTTGTTACCAAACCAACCTTATTGACTTTCGTCTCTTTTTACCTAATCGAAGCAGGCTTTAAGTCAAGTCAATAATTTACCACGGAAAACAAGAAAGGGGTTGAATAAATATATTTGAACGAAATGATTTAAGAATTACACCAAGCAATTTTATGCCTTTCATCAGTACATATCAAGCGCAAGGATCACGTTATTTAAAATTAAAATTCCATGCAATTAAAATTTGTGATTTTGTTTCTGAAAATTTATTTATATTCTTAAAATTAAAAAATATAATAAATAATACACAAAATAATAAAGCATAAATCTAATAAACCCATTTTCTTTTTCAAAACTTTTGTTCACATTCTTACTCTAATTGTTATCTTTAACTTATTTATGTGCAATTATTTGTATTAATATTTTGTTGTATGCTGTATATTATCGAGAAAAATGTAAGGGGACGATTAAAAAAACAATATTTTTAAAAGGGGTCTGTGTAAGAAAAGGGTTGGGAATCTCTGATGTAAAGACTGGATTATACTTTGTAGTACCAAGCTAATTACTATAACTTTCACTTTTAAAACTGAATAAAGCATTTTATTTCTTGTTTATAATGTGTCCTTTAGCAACTATTCTGCTTTCACGAACCATACGACATAAATATTTGCTGACTACCTTTCTTAGTATAACAGAAATTTTGTGGAATAATGTAAATATCACAAACGCAATGAAAGTATGATATGAATGAAGTTCATTACATTTTTACTTTTAAAATTAATTGTGTTTTACCAGGCAGATTTTAGAATGAGAGCAATTACTAGAGCAGAAAAACCTTCCAACGAACTTCGTAAACGTAACATGATATAATGATTTGAGTTCAACTGGAGACATGTGTGACTGGCATACAACGTATGCAATAATTTTTGCCTAGAAAATGATTCAGATATCCTTGAAGTTCCGTTTCCGCTCCCTCTGGTGGATTCGCTTGGATTTTTTTCTTTTCTTGTTTCTTTTTTTTCACTAATGCCGTTAACTTTTACTAGGTTGGTTTACTTTACGTTGGAATGGATCATGGAAGGAATGGTATTAAATCGCTCGTGTCAATTACAATATAATTTGTGGAGTGAATAAGCTTTCTTAGTTGTGATGTAAATTATTCATTTGCAGCACTGCTTAAGCGGCTGGAGGTTGTTTAGAATTCGGTTGCCCAAGCGTGCGAATTTTTTTCCAGTTGATGGGAATTACAATTTTGTTATCCGGTGACTGTGAAGTTAATTTGCGTATTCAGCCGTGTTAAGATTTTCTAAGTGAGCTGTGGGTGATAAAAGTGCGAATGACAGCGCCAAATGGTCATATTCATTCGCTCCAGTTATTTCCACATTTTATAACCATAAATGAAATTCTTCCGGGATACCTTCTTAACTCATTTTTATGGCTTTGTGTCATACTTCTTTCCTACTGAAACATTTTTGTGAATACATTTTTGATTAATTTTACTTCAATGTTTTGCATGGAAGCACAGTTTTAAAGTCATCGTATTCAAACATAATAGTAATAAATTTCCTTTCCTTAATTTCGTTTGCCTATTTTTTTCTTGCTTTCTGTCATTTTAAATTACTGTATTTTTTGTGGTTCTTTTTTGAGCAAAGTTTTTACGCGACAGTCTATAATTTTTTCTTTTTTTTTTAACATTCAGTTATCAAACTAGTTCTGATTTTATACGCTTCATCAGTAACTTATAAAAAAAGAACGAAGTTATGCAAGAAACACATTCTGAGTATCATTCTTTGAGAAATAATTAAAAATATGTAAAACCTAAATAGCTACATGCAATCATTCTTTCATTGTTCAAAATGAACAGCTTGAATTAAATTTCTCGGCATCATCACAAATTGATAAATTTACACAAAATTCGTTAGCCAATATATAAACGAAGCGAAGTCACTTAACTGTTTTTGAGCGAATCTGACATAATTTTTGTATTAACTGGAGAAATCTTTTAGTAATGGAATTTAGCATTTTCTTCTTGCATGTGAAAGTTTGTTAGTTTATTTAAAATGTACTTCTGTAAATTTTGAACAATTGTTAAGCGTTACCTGAGGACAACGTCTTGTTACATAGGTCAGCCTTTGTCAGCCTGCGGTTTCCGGACCATAAATGGTCTTCGAAACCTACCCTTGTGGTCCTCCTAGATTCCCAAAAAAGACAAAAACGTTAAAAGTCGAATGAATTGCGTATGCAGAGCTGAAAATATAGTCGCTGTAGCTGAAAATCTCAGAGTTTGGAAATTTCACGTGGCAATCGTCTATCACTAGTTTTCCCGAAACTAACATTTTACGAAATTTATTACGAGGTTTCTTACCTGCGGACTTTTCACGCTAGTCTTAGCAACAAAAGCGGGATTTAAAGCGGGGCTTCTTACCAGCGTAACACCCGAACATAACACAGCTATGCATGAATCGGCAGTCTCATCCATCTTATTAATGCGAGCACCATCATTTATTTAATTTTTAGTTAATAAGGGAAATATTATCCCAACTCTAATAGCCTTGAATTATCAAAAACAAATATAAGTTTTCTTTTCTTAACTTAATTACTTAATACTAGTATAAAATTAAATAAGTTTTAATTAATTATATTAACATATGTTAAAAAAATTGCTTCCGGAGAGTAAGGAGGCTCGTAGAACATTCTAATTTATAAAAGGGGTCCTCACTTGAAAAAAATTTGAGAAACGATAACGCAGGTTAACATTAGCATTACGTAAGGTCAGCTATCTGAACAACGTAATTTTGCATATATTTACACAAATATGAAATTTTTTTGCATAGTTTATTTCGTGTCATAATAAAAATAATCTGCAGAATAATTGAAAATTTACTTTAAAAGCAGAATACTAATTATAATATAAAATTATAAATTTAGCAAAGCTTAGTTTCAGAACAGAACAGGCGAGTTAAAGCGTCCATTTGACATTTTTTTGTAACAACAAATCTAACCTTTTCCTAACTTCTTTTGCAAAATTACATCTAATCATCCAGTCTATCCCATGTTAAGCTAAGCTAACTAATCGCTATATGAATTTAAATCTGCTATCAGTTTACCGCTGCGTGGAATGAAATTTTGAGTGTTAAATGGTTAAAGGATTCTTAACAAACAGGAGGGTGGCCATGGGCAGAATGAATATCACACACAAATGGACGTTATGCTGTGATTTTCTGAATGGGTGGGAACCAGTCTGTGATAACCACTCGTTGATGTAAGTTTAGAATAAAGCATTCTGTTGATTTTATCACGGGTGGCCACACATGGTAACAAAAGGAAACTGAAATTATTGTCAGCCCATCATTCTATTAGAGAGAGATCCCGCATTTAAAGAATACAAAGCAGCAACTGCGTAGTCAACAACAGTCATATGTTTCTGGCGACTGCATTGCAGTATATTTTCCAATTTTACGTATAGAGTCATTAGGGTTTTTTTTTGGAAGCACGAGTACGTGAAAAATAAGCAAGCCCTCGGACCTGGACCTCTCGAATACGCGCCGAGTGTGCTATCCGTTACACCACGAAGGCATGCTGGAAGGAGGGAGAAAATACCTTATCAGATTTATTTCAGTATTTCACTGTATCTATTATTGTGTAATACATTTCTCGTGTGAAACTTAAAGCAGCTGTAAATAATTATTTAAAGGCAAATTAAGTTCTGTTGTGCGTTATGTTTCTTTGCAAACAGATCGCTTCATTTATTTCTGGTGGACTGAAAATTTATCGCTTACTTTTTCAAACTTTTAATCGTGTCTAACATCCGGTATTTAATCGTAAGCATTCTCTTGCCGTGAGCTTCATGGAAGTTGAGTCGCCCTTGGTAATATTTTCTCATTCTTTTTTTACCGCGGCACCTTCCATTAAAGAAAACCTTTCGTAACCTGTGGCTTGCTATAAAAATGTACATTAAAAAAAAATGAATACCCGCAGAACAAAATACCGGTTAGAAGTTGGTTCGTGTAAGCGCCCGCTAGCTAAGTCAGTGTAAAATATCGCCCTGCGTTCATCCTAGGTCGCGCGGCCGTCACTTATCAAGCTTTTCATTGGTTTTCAGATCGTGCGGTGGATCTTCTCACGCAGAATGAAAAGCGGCGAAATACGAGCAAAATCCGCGGTTTTTCTTTTCGCTTTAAATCAAAATTCTGTGGAATATGCAGTTTGTGTGTTTTGTTATGATTTTTTAACTTCTGACTTATCATATGACGAATGCATGTGAGATTTATCTACTATGATGGCTAATCTAATTTATATGCACATCGTTTAAAGTATATTCTTCTTTTTTACAGTGCAATGTGTTCATTAGTATCAGTGAAAAGAAGAAAGAAAGACTTCTTAAAATTGCGCCGTGTATTTCTGTAAAAAGGAGGAACAGTGGGTAGTTGAGAAACGCTTTCGTAAACAGTTTTAAGGCTCCTAGTGTGGGGTGCAGATTCATATGTAAAATTTTGACTAATCTGCTGAACTTTGTTTTTTTTGGGGGGGGGGGTCTTGTTTTCTTTTTTACCTGCTCTTCTCACTTTTCTTGAAGTACATGAATAAAAGATGAAAACAAAATCTTTAAGAGAAGTGAAGCTGTTTCATCGACTGATGTATGCATATATAGAGACAGAGAAGATAAGACATCTGTTTATTTTGAAGACACTAAACAACAAGCTGTTGATGTGGTTAAAGATGTAAAGTCATTCAATAAGTTTTCGAATTTTCTCAGGCTAGGTTTGATTTAAGATTTAATTAATAGATATAATATAATTAATAGATAGTCGCATGACGCTGAGGTTCTGCGGTTACTTTAGGCAGTTACGTGAAGTTAGAAGATTGCGAGTTGCAATAATAATCTGCTACACAGTAGAACTTTGATTATCCATCAGCCTCAAGATTGTCGTCATGATATACTAATAAAAACTTCTTCACCGTCATTCATCATGGTTAATTGATTATAAATCTCTGCTTTTAGCATTGTAGTTGTACAATAAAGATAAAATTCAAGATTAGAATTGAAAATTAGTCACATTATATCTCCTTTGCTTTCCTTCTAGTATTTTGAAAAATTCCAAAGTAATCTTTAGCCACAACACAGTGAATATTATACTCATTATATGTCTGTAATATGATTCATCCGCGTCGCTTTAACTCAATTTTATTTATTATCGTCATACATTGAGAGAATTTTCTGTTGAAGTTTCATGTTCTGGAAATGTGAGATTTTGAAAATTTCTTGTAAATTGTTTTTTAAAGAACATGATATTCTGCGATTAACAAAGTGCATGGTTTTGTTTAATGGAAAAAGTGTTCTGCGTAGTTTAATTGACTATACAATATTGTATTCTATAATTTTTTAACTTCTGCTAGCAATACAGCGACAAAATAAAAACATTTTATTGGGCAAAATGGCCTGTTTCAAACTGCTATCTTTTCCCTTCTCTACCCCTTTTTTTAAATACTTATTTTTTATTCTTTCCATTTTTGTGGATTCATTTTATCTAATCAGTATTATTTTACAAACTCTTAATAAATTCGGTCAGGATGAAACAAATTAAAGTACAGCATAAGTTGGCGTAGGTGGGGAATTTCTGTAGATGGCATTGAAACTCGATGAATTCAAGCGGCATTGAATGATGAGGCCACTGTCTTGTGAATTGCAGTCGATGGTCAAGGATAATTTCAACTTAAAGTGAAAATAAAAATGTGTTCCCCTCCCTTAAATTACGCATTTGGGATATGAGATATATAATGGGACTCAAAACCCGTCCACCTAGATTGAAGTTTGAAGGAAATAATATTAAATTTCAGAATAGTATTAAATATCTCGGAGTCATAATAGATGAGAAATTAAATTTTATAGATCACTTCAAAGGTATTCATAGAAGTACTGAAAAGATACTCCAATTCTATAGAAATAATTTTAGCGGTGATACTCTACAGATGAAGGCGGAAATTTTGAAAAAGATCTTCAGTTGTGTGGTTTTGCCTAAGATACTGTACGGTATAGGTGCGTGGGGTCCAAGGGCAGGGGAACTAATCAGGTTGCGCAATAAATTAAATTCATTGCAGAGAGGCTGGATGCTGGCCGTTACAAGAGCATTTCGCACTGCATCTACTGAGGTCATAAGTGTTTTGGCAGGCATTCCGCCTCTCTCGTTCTCCTATGAATTTTATTATCAAAAATTCTTATTGTCTAATAATTTGATTGAGGAAATACAAATGGGAGAAATTACTGTGCATAGTGATGCTTTTCAAAGATTTTATGACGAAATAATACATCCAAAAGATAAAATATGTATTATTTATGATTGTACTTATTTAGAAAATCAAGAATTAGACATTTATACAGATGGCTCAGGATTCGAGGGTGGAGTGGGTTGTGCATTTGTTGTTTTCTTTCATGGAATCGAGATTTTTAATAACAGAATAATGTTAAAAAATATGAACTCAATTTTTCAGGCTGAAACTTACGCAATTTATGAAGCCCTCAGATGGATAGAGAAAACTCTGAAAGTGAGATATAATATTAATGTCTACTCAGACGCATTATCGGTACTTCAGTCCCTCTCGGGTCCTGGGCATAAGAATTATTTATTGCATGATATTAAGATTATTTATAAGCGTTTAAAGTTTGTTCATAATATTAAATTGCACTGGATGAAAGCCCATGTGGGACATAAGGGGAACGAGAGGGCGGATGTATTAGCGAAATCTGCTGCCCTTGGAGAGGGAGACTTTGATTGTTATATTCCTGCCTCTAAAAGGAAATCAGTAACAGCTCTGTATGTAAATAATATAGAAAAATGGAGGTTAAGCTGGGGGTCGTCAGATAAAAATCAAGGAATACTAAAGAAAATTAAAATTGATAAAAATATGAATATTTATAATGATATAGACGTAAATCAATTAATAACAGGTCATGGACGATTCCCGGCTTACCTAAAACGATTTGGTATACAAAATAATGATTGTTGTAGAACTTGTAACAAAGTTGGAGATGCTCAGCACTATTTTGATGACTGTATATTAACTGGGAGTGCAAGGGTTAAATATAAGAAGAACTATAAAATTGATATAAGGAAAAACTATAAGAACTTAATAGATTACAGTAGGACTGTTATGAAGATTCTAAATACAAATAGAGAAGCAGCGGGAATTGATGTTTAAGTGTTTAAAAATCCGTTCAATAGTCAGTTTTTAATGTATATTTTAAAGGAATGTATTGTTGATATACTGAATGTTATAATTTCGATGTTTTATAATTTTAATTTTGGTATGTAGTTTGAAAACTGATGTCAAAACCTGATGTTTAATTGATGAATTATAGATTTTGTAAATTATTGTTTAAAGAGAGGATGATATCATAAAACCTTCTTGCTAAATGTGAATAGAAATTGTAATGAATAATGTAAAATATTAGAAATGTTTGAGATATATTATCAATTGTAATTTTTATATTTATATCTTTTGTGATGGATCATGTGAAATGAGGCAACAGAGTTTGTATTGCTCTGAATTGTATTACATGTGTATGTGTTTTTCTTTTATTGACATTAACACAATTTAAGATTTAAATAATTGGGACTGACAGATAGAATTTCCTTTCCGTTTTTATATTTTTAAATATAAGTTTTAAATTGATTAATTTTTACTTACTAGTAATTTTAGATAATTGACATTAATTTTTTCACCAATGCAGTCCTTTGTTTTGCTTTTAACACTACGCACCTGTTTTAAAAAATTTTTCTGTACTTGGAGTACATGAAATTAGAAACTCATAAATATGCTTTATTTTACAAACGGGGATTTATTTAATTTAAACATATTGCCACTGAGAACTAGTGTCTCAGTGGTTGTTAGACGGACCCCACGGTTGAT
>KK120285.1:269939-314359 GCA_000611955.2 Stegodyphus mimosarum
TATTAAGTTACATTCTGTACCGTTTATCAAAACGAACACTTATTTATGTTACCTTGGATATTTTGTTTTTAGACAATCCTGCAGTTAAAGTTGTGCGCAGCAAAGAAAATCATCTGTGCAGCTTATCAGATATGAGTGCGCGACCAGCTAAGGTCTCATCTTAAGGTGATGGTAGTCTCATACAGAATTGCTGACTAACATATAGCAAACAAAGCGGAAATTTTACAGATTTTCTTACATTGTTTTTTGTATCATATTGCTTTTATTTTTAAAAGATCGTTTATGAAAAATATGCAGTAGTACTAAAATATTCTTCCATGATTTCTTAAATGCGGCTGTTTTCTCGCCTAATTTCGAATTTTCATATGTTCTCACGCAGACTTTTTACGTTAGGGCCAATGTTACTGGGCGCAGTTTAAAAACCGATGCTTTTCTAAAATCCAGGCATTTCATATTACGCGTCATAATTTAGATAAAAACTAACAATAAGCATAATGAAAGCAACATTTATCTTTTGGACTCTTAAATCATAGCTACTCGTTATTTATATCACTCAGATTCCATTACAACACATCTTACTAATGAATCTCCATTTTTTCCCTATGTTTGCTTACATATTTATTTTTATAGGAAATCTAATATATTGTTGAAAAAGGTTTAAATAAATATTGAATGGACATCATTTTCTAACTATCTGCTATCTAAGAATATTTCCTGAATGCAGGATATCACTATAGGCAGGACTTCAGTTCAGCCTAAGCCTACCGCAGCTGGGCATCGATGCAGTATGGGCAGTAGATGCTTTAAAGGCATGTTATTGGAAGAACAAAATAGGATGGAATAATGAGCAACTGAGAGGAAACATCCGCTTGGGAAAATATGGTCATTTTAAAAAGCTGGAATAATATAGTTTGCACCCATCCGATTAAAAACGCTTTATAGGTACTAGGAAATCATAATAATGAGACAGTTTTATTTACCTAAGTGTACTATTTAAAGCGCTTCTTTTTTTAAAACCTTGATGCGATACTTTTCAATCATTTTATTTACTCATTTTGTATTT
Organism: Stegodyphus mimosarum; assembly: GCA_000611955.2. NCBI lineage: Eukaryota > Metazoa > Arthropoda > Arachnida > Araneae > Eresidae > Stegodyphus > Stegodyphus mimosarum. Next base: position 271,003 of record KK120285.1, read on the forward strand.
TTTTTTTTTGTCATTTAATTTTTATGGTGCAATTATTTTTACGTATTATTTATCTAAGTACAGTAGAAGTCCAGAAATCCGCAATGCTTGAGATAGATACATTTACTTAAATTATTATGTACAATAATATACATTATTACATTATTTTATTACATGCATTAAATTATTATATAAAAGCATTAAGGACATAAAAAATAGAGACGTGTAAAAATAAGGGATACTAATAAAGCTTAAAATAGTTCATTTTTTTTTTACTTGTTTCAAACATTTTTCTGATAGAGATTTCTTTTAAAACTTTAGGTGCTCCAGAGTAAGTTTTTTTTTTTTTTTTTTCCTTTGTAAATTTTACAGGGTCATAATCTCTTGCTCTGTAACACAGCTCTGTTGTTCTAAATATTTTAGGTATTTTTCATCATGTTCCAAACACTCATTAAAAGATATTTTCTCACTTCTATCAAATTCATTATCTGTGTCGGTGTCAGAATCGTTTTCTTGCTATGGCGAGTTCAAAACAGAGCCAATGATTTCATCATTGGTTATCTGATATGCCAGTGTTGGCTCATCTGAACACATCCTATATACTAAAAACCTCTTCTGGGCTAAGATTTTTTTTCTGCCACTAACACAGAATCAGTATTATTCGGTAATTATGACCTCATTATCGGATAAATATTTTTTCTTTGGTATTTCATTCTCCATTCTGCGATTTCTGGAACCTATAAATTCAATGTTTATATTTCGAGAGGCAATGCGGATTTCAGGTCGGCTGATTTTTGGTACTTGACTGTATCATTAATTTTAATGTATTAATATCTTATTTTTTCTTTAACTTTGAAAAATTTTGTCTTGACTAAAGGAAATGAAATCTTTAAGTCACTGCAAACTTAAAGAAATACTTACCAAAAACTATATATTCAGCGACAGTTTCTTTCCTATATTAAGACTAAAACACAAGTCAGGGATAAAAAGGTCTGAAAGTCTAATCCTGAGCTAAATATGTGTTTATTTAAGAAAAGGTCTCTGAATTTAGATGTTGTTTATGCTTTGCCCTAATCCATCATTTGCCGAGATGTGTTAATATTAGATTTTGCTGTCCTTTAAAAAAAAAAAAGTGCGGAATGAAACTCGTCCCCAATACTACAAAAATAAACGCATGGTGAGAGTGGTACGATTAACCTGAATTCAAGAAACTGCTCTTCTTTCACGGGTAACAAATGACAACGGGTCTCAAAAGATCAAATGGTGAGAAAGTTCTCCAATTCAGGTCAAATTAAGAAAGCAAGAGAAGAGTGAAAGAAATAGACAAAAGTGATAAAGAAAAGAGCCTGGACAAAACATTCTTAAAAATCAATTGAATGTGATATTATCATGGAAGTCGAAGGAAAACAAAATTGCCCACCAGAGTATATCCTGTTAATTATTTATTTATTTCTTCGATGTAGCATATCATTCTTAAGGCTTGCTGTAGGAATATTGCGAAACGATTTTTGAGAGGAAAGTATTCGTGAGAATGTTATTGTTTACAACGCCACTGAAGATTAGGAATTATAATTAAACAGGAAATGAAATCAAAGACAGCGAGAAATATATATTCCGTTAAATTGAAACTCCATAGACTGATATTAGAGGATGACAACGATACTGAAAGCTCAAATGATAAGGAAAGCATACTAAGTATCCATTAATAGGGGGTGTCAAAATTATGTAGCTATCAGTGTATAGAGAAAATGTGTAATTGATAACTTTATTGAATTTTATCTAACAGTCAAGTTAAAGAAGGAGGATCTTTGACTTATTAACAAAACAACAAATCGACTCTTTACTACCCTCTATTAGAGCTGCGCTCTCAACGTAGGATGCACCGTGAAAGTTGAACATAAGCTAGATTTAACTATAAAAAAACTACTAACTGGCAATTTCCAGAGGGCATCAGTGGGTGGCAGAGTCTTTGGCAACGCTGTATTAATAATGCAAGAGGAAGCTATTTTGAAGAATATTAAGTGTCTGTAAAATTATCTTCAAATAAACGAATTTTGCGGAATCAGTCTCATTACTTTCTGGACAGACTTCTTACGTGTAATTTTGTAATACTTCATTTTTTGTGTTTAATGGCACAGGTAATTTATGAACGCGAATTTTAACATATATCTATGTATCGAATTGCTTTTTAGTATTTTAGTTTGATTATTATTAGTATTATATATACGCCATTTACGTGCAGATTTTCAGGCGTCAGATGAAGCAAGAAATGTTGGTTTAAGAGCTAAATTTCACATGTTCGTGTTGAATCAGTTATCATTGCATTTTTAAAATGCAAATTAATTTTACTCGAAAATGAATTGAAATATTAATTCTTTGGAAGCTACTAATAATTAAGTTCGTAATTTTCAAAGAATCTATGGCCGTAGATGAAAACGCATTTGAGCATTAATTTGCACAAAATTCAATCTTAAGTTTTTATAAATTTTTTCCTTGAAGAAGAAAGGCATGAACTTTTTTAATGTACGAGTCTATAGTGAAAGCTGCTACCTTAGAACCACGCAATAAAACTAGGTACAGAAGGAAGCGCCTCATTAGGGAAGTATTCATCGTTAATTTTATTCGATTTTGTCAAGTAAGTTACTTTAATTTATATATATATATATATGTCTTTACTCATTGGAAATAGTCAGTACGTTTATGCTGCTACATTTTTTGTTGCTGTTGTGACTTATATCGCTATCATAATACTTTTTAGTACTATAAGTAGTATTTAATATAATTTTAGGATTCAGCAGCAAGTGAAAACTTGGAACTCAACGAAAGCAGAAGTGTTAATGCACAGTTTTATTAAACTAAAAACTGAAATATCACGGAAAATTTTTGCCGAAGAATAAAAATTAAATAAAGTGAAGAATTTGGTTATAATTTTCAATACATTATATGCTGTTAATTTAACAAGAAATTTTATCTATGTTTACGATAGTAAATCAAGTAATTAATATTGCAACAATTACAAAACGATTGCTGCTATAGATATTCTAAATTTTAATCACTCCTGTAAACCTGGTTAAATGCGAACTGTCGAATGATTGTTTGCGATTAGAGGCAGAACGTTCGAAAACTGTCTTTCAACCTTTCGAATCCTATTCTAAAAAACCGTTAATCGTTTTAACTCAAAATCATGAAAAGATTAATTTTATAGATGCCCAGTAGAAGCATTGATTGATAAAGAACATGGCTAATGCAGTTTCAGAGATTTCTTAGTGATTTTCTTAGTGATGGCCCTGAGTGCTATACTCTTAAGTTTTCTGAAGGCATATGAGCAGCCGAGCGGTAAAATCGCTGACCTCGGGTAGTTTTGATCTGAGATCGATTCTAGGGGAGCGGTTGGCTGCATGGATGTTTTCGTGGTTTTTCCCATGTGTAACGTGTATGCGAGCCAGTTTTCTTTAGAAAGTCCTCCACAAAGGCATCCCTCCCCTTAGGCAGATATCCCTGGTATGCTCTGCCATAATCAAATAAACCAAACCTTAATTTTCTGAAAGAAATTTAATATTCCACGTTTAATATTTATCTAAGACAGCTCTAATGATCTTCCATCCTTTTAACTTTGTTTTGATTTAAAAGAATTCTAGAAAAATTTTTTTAAATCCGAATCCTTACTCAAGTATTTGATTATTTATTTTTAATTTTCATAAGACACAGATTTAGGAACTTTAATTATATACTTAATTTACTGAATTTCTTTTGCATTTTCTTAATAAATGTAAATGTATTTTTTAAAAGAAACTAAGTTCTTACGTTAAATAAACACTTAAAATTTTGCTTTAATTGAAAATTCTTAACATTACTGAAACTTTTTTTCTTTTAATTATTGTTATGTGAAGGGTCTGAGGTATTCGTGAACCTTGTCCCTCCTGTACTTACGGTCTCTGAATTTGAAATCGTGATAGCATGAAAATCTTATATAACCGACATTAAACTCAAATAAATATTTGCTGGTACTTATCTAAATATCATGGCACCCGCATGCAATTAAGCAAAAAATATCTAAAATCTCTTTCTCTTGCGCTACCCTAAAACGAAATTAAGCGCATCTTAATTCTTCATTTTCCATCGATGGCTGATTGGTGAGACCACTTAAATCCTGGCAAATAGGCTGACTATATGGCAATTTGTGTGGTTTCCCTGTCTTTAGTATAAATAAGAGCCATCTTCTATCAGAAAATCGTCTTCTAAAACCTTCCTCTTCTTAGGCAGATAGCCCTGGTGTGTTTTGTCTTAATCAGTTAACGAACCGGTTAATTTTTACTCAAAGTGGTACTTTTTTCCTATTATGATACAGGTTTATTTTTCTGATACTAGCCATTCCGTAATTCCGTATTTTCAATTAAAATAAACTGTTTTGCTTTATTTGTTTGTTTACGAACTTAACAGAGAAGTGTTAGATCGACAAATGTTTTAGTTTTCATCGCCCAGAAAGGAAAACAAAATAATATATTAATTGGAAGTTTAAAAAAAAGAAAAGAAAATGAGTGTTATGTTCCATTTCAGGTTTTACCGTACGACGTTTTTTTTTTTTTATCGTTTCATTTCAGCTTCTCTGAATGTGATAGGAAAGAAGAATTTACACTGCTCGACATTCAAAATGCAACACCAAGAAGGAGTGGTCAGAAATTTGTGCAAATTTTAGAGTACACGCACGTCACTGAGTTATTCGAATGATGTGAAATGCGCAGCTCTTCGAGAAGTAAGATATAAAGGAAGGAATGTGCAGAATGGGCAATATTCGTGTCGTTAATTCTGCCAGACGAATTATCGAAGAAAGTTGGTTTTTGTCCTGGTTAGGTTATTCAATTATGGCAAAGCACACGATGGCTATCTGCCTAAAGGGAGGGATGCCTTCGTGGAAGACTTTCTAAGGGAAACTGTCTCGTATACACGTTACACATGGGGAAAACCACGAAAACGCCCATGCAGCCAGCCCGTTCGCGGGATTCGAACCTCGGACCGAACTACCAGTGTTCAGCGTCTTTACCGCTCGGCCGCTGGTGGGCGGTTTTTGTCCTGGAGGAAACGTGTAATAGAAGAGAATGCCAGGCCGCCGTCAACGAAGGCACTTCCAGCAGATAGACGATTTTACGATAGGTATGGGTGATCGGACGGAGAAGGCGGGTTGGTCCTTATGTCAAATCGCAGCTGATACCCACATGGATCGAGCACGGTACATCGGCTATGGCGAACATGGTTGGAACAAGGGAATGGGGGAAGAAGGAGGGTTGCAGGTGCAGCCAGAGTGACGTCAGCAGGCGTGGATCGACGCATCCGCCGACAAGCTGTGGCGGTCCCACAAGTCACTTGTACCGCGATTCTGCAGCATGTGCAAGATACCCTGGATGTTCCCGTGTCGACGAGAAACATTTCCCGTCGATTGGTTGAACGTGGCCTGCACTCACTGCGTCCGTTAAGAAGACTGCCATTGACCCCACAGCATAGACGCCAACGTTTAGAATGGTGCCGGACTGGAGCGATGTGGATGACAGAATGGCGAAACGTCCTGTTCTCAGATGAGTCACGCTTCTGTTTATCCAGTGACAGTCTCCGCATACGTGTGTGGCGTCGACGTGGAGACAGATCTAATCCGGCAGTAACTGTGGAACGCCCCACCGCGCGACAACGTGGCATAATGGTTTGGGGCGCTATTGCCTACGATTCCAGGTCACCTCTAGTTCGAATTCAGGGCACTATGACGGCTTAACGATACTTGGATAATGTACTGCGGCCGGTGGCAATCCCCTATCTTCAGGGGCTGCCTAATGCAATTTTTCAGCATCTGCTAACATCTGCTAACATGCTCTGCAAGGTATACAGATGCTCCCCTGGCCACCATACTCTCCTGACCTGTCACCAATCGAACATGTCCAGGATGTGATTGGACGCCGTTTGCAGACTCTGCCCCTGCCTCGTTCAGAAGATAAACTGTGACAAATGGTTGAAAGGGAACAGAGAGCCATTCCTCAGGACACCATCCGCACTCTTATTGATTCTATGCCTTGACGTGTTTCTTCGTGCATGGCTGTCCGCGGTGGTCCTACATCCTACTGTGGCGGGAGTCTCGAAGACTGCACGCGTTTTATAGCTCTGCTCTCATCTAGCTTTTCTGCGGAAGTCTTGCGCATAAGTAGTCGATTTTGGTGTCATCAAGAAGAGGAAGCTCTAAGGATTACATAGATATAAGATTTGTGGCTGAGAAATTCATACGAAATTTTTTATGACTTCTAAAAGTTTTCACCGTTTTCAAATGGCGAATGCATTGTGATTTCGGAAGCTTCAACTCTCTACTGCTCCAGACGAGTCGTCCCTTATAGGATCTACAAGTTTCTCATACCACTGGATGTGTAATACTTCCAGGAGTATTTTAAGCTCAAGGTCAAGCCAATCCGTCAATTAAAGACCTAATTATTGCAAATTTACTGGATTATTCACGTGGTGTTAAACAAGTTCGTTAATTTCGACCTTTAGGGGAGCAGCCGTCGAAACTGCTCCCTCCTCCAAGGGAAATTCGAAACGAAGTTAACCCCCCCTCCTCCAAGGGAAATTTGCAACGGAGCGACGATAAAGAGGCAATAAAAAATTAAACAAATAAAAGGGAAGTGCGCGCTTTTCATTTTAGCGCTAATTACAAATCTAATTGGAATATTTACACCGGACCAACACCATTCTTCTCTTCACTTTGTGCGGCACGTAATTTTCAAAATTTCAACAAATTCTGTCCAGTAGTTCCCAAACTACGGATTTTTCGCATAATTACTGGACTTAGCATTTCTAACATTCATTCCAGTGTGTACTGCGTTTTCAGTGATGTGGTGTTTGTGACCATTCTTTCCCTTCGATTACGATAACCTTCTGACGAAAAACAGAGACGTTTTGCGGCCAAGGTGGATGGATTTTCATCATTCCTAATCTCACGGGTTAAAGGACTTTAAATGACTAATTCCCAGCGGATTAAAGAGATTGTTTTCAACGCGTGTATGCTATTCATACAACAGTTCTCAGTTATAATTGTGTGCAGTGTTCTGTGTTTTAGTTCCATTAAGTATGTGCAGTGTCTAAGTGATAAATGCTTAATGCCCTTCAGCTTGCTAATTTGCTCACAATAAGTTATCTCCTTCTCAACCAGGTGAAGAACCGAAGAAGCAAAACACCCAAGGTAGGATCAGTTTTTTCCTGTACTCAACACTTAGAGTACACCCATAACTACCGTTATGCCTTACAATAATTGTAACTACTCTGCTCTATTTTAGAAGTCTAAACATACTCTGATGATTTAACACTTTTTAAGGACAGCAACAGTTATATGTTAGTTTATATTTTGTTCTGATTTAATTAATGCGCTATTCTCACATCCCATTAATTTGATTTTTAACTTATGATTTTATTTTCCTTTAATTTGAGTTACCAGAGGCTTCAACTTCTTGCAAACTAAGCATTTTATATACTCTAAATAGTCTGTATCAGTTGAACTCAGCTCAGTGCTTGGAAGCACATTATATATTTGTATTTTAAGTAATTGTAATTAGTATTGTACTAAGTATTGCATTGGTTCCAGTAGTTTTAAGGTATATTTATTCTCTGTTATTAAGAGATACTGTGAATATTGCATTTAATCTGATCAGTATAGCATTTCCTTTTACCAATTATTATGCACTAATTTAATCTCTGTTTTAAAATTTGTATGTATCCAAGAGTAGTACGACGTTTCTATAACATCGGTGTTACTCTTGCCGACTTGTTTTTTGTTTGTTTGTTTGTTTGTACTATTTAGTCTTATCGCATCTGAGGCTCCCTTTTGAAATTTCAAGTGGTAATTAGTTGTGTACCGTGCCTCTTAATCTTATGAGAACAATGTTAAGTTTAACTTGAGTTGATTAAATACTTAGCCACCACTTTTTAGCCACATCGAATGTAAAAGAGTTTGTTTTGTTAACTGTAAAGATCAATAATGCCTGAAAAACTCCCAGTTACCGAAGATTCAGAAACGCAAGTTGATCTACCAATCCTAACTAGCTCTACTACCAACATCCACGATCTACGTACCTCTGACGTTCTAGGCCTCCACTCCAAATTCCTTGACATCTTAAACACAAAGAAAGGAACCAGATTCACTTTCCCTGAGACAATGCGGGAAGCCTTAAAAGAAACTGTTCAAATAATTGCTAATGTCGCGCTTCTGCATACATCAAAGTGTACTCCAGATCCCCACCCATCTCAAGAGTACCCTGAAAATGAAAGACCAAGTGCAGTCCAATTCCAAACTCTCAATGAAATCAGTCATGTATCCCAGAACCTAAAAAACAAAAATTTAATCGAAACAAAGGCTCAAAGTAAAGATATAAATCGGTGCCACGAAGTGATTCACGACCAACCCACATCAAGACCGTCCTATGCAGAGAAGTTAAGAAAGAAAAGTGAACTCCCAACACTACTTTTATTCCCTAAGAAGAAGTTGGATAAATCGCTTTCAGACAATTTGGAAACTGCAATCCCCCTCCATAAAATTAAAGCCAAAATTAAGAAGATCTCGCCAATCCGAAATGAAGGACTTGCCGTAACGTGCGAAACAGAAAAAGACCTAGAGTCCCTTAAAAAATCCCTGCAAGAGTCAGATCAAGTTAACAACAATATAGACTTCAAACTTCCAACAAAAAGAACCCCAAAGATCATCATTGATAAAATTCCAGATTACCTGTCCCAAGACGACATAAAGCAAAAACTAATGACAGTTTATGATTTTTCCACAGATGACATTGTACCAAAATTCCGCCTATCAGATAAATCCAAAGACCTTGTGCGATGGGTTATTGAATGCTCGCCACAAGCATTTAAAAAATGTATTCAAGCAGGATCCCTAAATATGGGTTGGAGAACACACTTAGTCAAAGAATTCACAGGAATTCGTCGCTGCTTCATCTGTCAGGACTTTGCCCACCAGCACAAACAGTGCCCAAACAAACATTATTGTGCTTTTTGTGGTGAAAAGCACCCAACTGAGGAATGTCGTGCAGAACTCCCATCCTGTATCAACTGCCGACTTCACAACAGTATTAACAAGACCAACCTGAACATTGACCATCCTGCATACTCATCGCAATGCCCTTGTTATCAAAAAGAAGTAGTTAAAATCCAATCTCGAACAAACTATGGATCTGATTAAAAAATCAACACAACAGAAAGATTCCGTAATACTAACTAAAGTACACTCCAAATCAGAGCCAATTAAAATCGCACAAATAAATCTGCAAAGAGCATATGCATCTAATTCAAAATTAGAAATATTCCTCTCAGAAAACTCAAAAGACATTGTGTTAATCCAAGAACCTTACTGTGTCCAGGGAAAAATAGGAGCCTTTCCCAGCAACTGGAACATTTTCCAACATACAGATGCTGGCCTAAATTCAGTAAGAGCTGCAATTTTAAGCTGCAATACTAACTGGTCTCCAGTGATCATCTTCTCCTCCAGAGACATCATGACCATCGCTCTTAACACTGAAAAAGAGCAAATTCTTTTCACATCCTTCTACTCCTCCCCCAATGAAGAGATACATCAAAATCTTGACTTCCTGTCCGAAATCCTGCAAAAATTTCCCAACACCCCCCATGTGATTGGGGGGGATTTCAACGCTCATAATACGATCTGGGGCTACTCTCGCACAGATTCAAGAGGCGCAGAAGTCGAAGACTTTATCAACAGCTTCAACTTAATAGTAATCAATGAAAATGCCGCGCCTCCGACCTTTCAAACAATTAATGGATCAGGATGGCCAGATATCACTCTTGTAAACCACCCAATGGCCCAGAAAATAAATCAGTGGACTGTGCTGCAGGACGAGGATATATCAGACCATAAAATTATCTCCTTTGAAATTAACTTCTTACCCTCAACAGTTTCAACAAAACGATTTAAAATTACGAAATCAAGATCAAAGAAATTCACAAACTCCATATCAAATGATATCAGGATTTTCGAAAATGAAATGATTAACACTGAAAGTATTCCCAGAATTAATGATTTGATCACTTCCCTTCAAAAAACAATACAAAGTCACTGCGAAAAATCATTTAATGTAAAAAGTCCTAGTGATTTCAAAAAGATCAATTGGTGGACTGCTGCACTTAGAGCCACTCGAAATAAAACCAGAGCCTTAAAAAGGAAAATGAAAAACGCACGATCTGAAGTAGAAAGAACAAATGCATACCTACTTTTCGCGAAACAAAGAGCAATTTACAAAAGAGAAATCCGGGAAGCGAAATTAAAATGCTGGAGGAAGTTCGTGACAGACAGCAAAGATCCTTATGGGCCTATATACAAGATTTGCTCAAATAAAGTTTTTCGTCCCTGTCAAATTACACTTCCGCAGTCAATAAACAATACCACAAGCACAGAAGATGCCACAACAGAAAGCATTAAAAGTATCATGAATAATGTATTCCTCAGCGATGACCCCCAGAAGGACTCAGATATCCACAAGGAGAGAAGAAACAACTTACAGCCTCCTAACACTGACGATGATCCCCCATTCACCAACTTTGAAATCTCTAGAATAGTCAAACATCTACCAAAGAAAAAAGCGCCAGGTCCGGATGGAATCGATAATTCCCTGATTCAAATTCTTCACAAGCAATTTCCAACCCTACTTCTGAAAATCTTTAATAAATGTCTGCAGGTCAAGTTATTTCCCTCCAGCTTCAAAACAGGGCAAATTATTCTCTTCAAAAAGAAAGGACATGATGCTCAAAACTCAAGCTCTTACAGGCCTATCAATTTACTACCTTCTCTAGGCAAAGTCTTCGAGAGAGCCCTGGCAAATCGCTTAAGGCATCACATTAAAAAAGAAAACTGTGGAAGTCAATTCCAATTTGGGTTCACCCCGAACAGAAGTACCATTCATGCTATAAGTACAGTAATAGAGCAAATATCCAGCAATAAATCTCAGAACTTGCACTCAGCGTTTCTCTGCCTAGATCTTAAAAAAGCATTTGATTCTCTGTGGTGGCCTGAGGTCTTAGGCACACTCAGAGAAATCAAATGCCCGAAAAATATCTACCAAACCATTCAAAGCTACTTTACAGATAGAAAAAGTATTATTTTGTATAATAACAGACTAATCGAAAAGAATCAAGAAAGAGGCTGTCCGCAAGGCTCCTGCCTCAGCGTGGACTTCTGGAATCTGGCTTTCGATAAAATTATCCAACACAAATGGCCGTCACACACAACATGCATCGCCTTCGCTGACGATGCGGCCTTTGTAGTTAATGGTAAAACACGAGACGTGCTCGAGAATAATGTAAATAGCACACTAAATATTTTTAATGAATTATGCAAGCAGCAAAAACTAATCATATCTCACGAAAAGTCACAAGCAGCAATCTTCAACAAGCCTTCACAGAAAATCTCCAGACTCCCAAAATTTCATATCGAAAATAAAAAGATTAAAATTTCCAAATCTGTTAAATATCTAGGCATTATCATAGATAACAAACTGAACTTTGCAGACCATCTAGATTATGTAAAAAACAAAATATCTAAAATAGCAACAAACTTACGAAGAATGCAAGGAATTGGCTGGGGCATTAACACAAAAATACAAAAGGTGATTTATTTCTCTGTTATCGAAAAAATAGCTCTCTATGGAGCAGCAATTTGGGCAAACCCAATGTCCTCCCGTAAACTGAAAAAACTGCAAACAATTCAAAGGCCTTTTCTCCTCAACTACACCAGAGGATATAGGACAACATCGAATGCCGCATTGTGTCAGATTGCTAAAATTTCCCCTCTCTTCATAGCAGCAGAAAAAGAGTATATAAAATCAACTGTATTGCACTTAAGAAAGAATTGCACCCACAATGGAAGAGAATTCAAAGCAGAATGCTACTCCACTGCCTCACATCCGTATGAGCGACATCCTGCAGTGAAGAATAATATAACTCTCTGCATCAACAAAGAGCCATTCATGAACAAATTCCCTCAAATCTACACAGATGGTTCTGGCCAGGACTGCGGAAAAGGATGTGCGCTAAAAGTATATTTAGGTAATCATTTGACAGAAGAGCAGAAATTTCAACTAAACGTAGAAAACAGTGTCTTCCAAACAGAAGCAATAGCAATATTAGAAGCCATCAAATACAGTATACGCCATTCCTTTAAAACTTGCCATCTTTTTACAGACAGCTTATCCGTCATGCACGCAATAGCCTCCCCAACGAATAGATCCCCAATAATCCAGGAAATCCTCAGTACTGCCTCTAACACAACAAAGCAGCATTTCATAATATCATGGATTAAAGCGCATGTCGGCAACAAGGGCAACGAGGAAGTGGATGCCCTAGCAAAAGAAGCAGCTAGGGGCCTCAATGCAACGAAACTATCCATTCCATGGCCAGACTCCCACCTCAAGATGCAACTCAAGATTGCTTTTGAAAAAGCATGGCAGAACTGGTGGGACTTCGCTGAACAGGGCAGGCGCACATACGACCTGTATCCAAAAATATGCTCTACTCCAAACGTCATAAGTAGACAAATAACATGGCTGATCTCAGGCCATGGCCCTTTCCCCACATACTTCTACAAGAGGAATCTCTCACTTTCAGATCTTTGTGTATGTGGGCAGAGGGGAGATCCAGAACATTACCTATTCACATGCACCATAACAGCAAATCTGCACCTAACAAGACCAAGACTAGACCAAGACGTGAATCCGTATCTCAGATGCGCACTCAATAATAACCATATGAGGAAGCGCATATCCCAAATAATGGACACTCTGGCATCAAAGGGTCTAGAACTGTGCAACACAGAGTGATCCTCCAACTCATTCATTAAAGAATAACCTCCAATGATTAATCGAATCCTTAGCTAAAACAGCAAATAATGAAAACATTTCAAAATAGTTCAAATCGTCATATAAATGGTAAGAAGCACTTAAACACACCAGCTAGTCAACGAACTTATATGAGTAATTAAATTATTCCAAAACTTCAATGTGCTCATCAACAACCAAATTAAGCACATAGATTGAATCTACAAGCAATGAACGTCTAGGTATGATGAACATGCAATAGCAGCCAAAGTAGACATTGGCATAAGACAGTGACGCCGCCAGCAGTGGCAGAGCTTGTGATGTCGCTTGCTCCAGACAACAGAAGCACCTCTACACCAAAACGGCACCGTGGGTCCCAGGAAGGCTTTACTAATCTGGATAGCTAGCGTAAGGGGCCTATACCTACTTACCCAGGGTAAATAATAGGTGGCCCCCTACACTTATACCTAACCTAATCCTACTGAGCCGACGCCGTTCTCGCTCTCTATTCTGACTATCATTTTGAAATAAAGATCACTTATTGCTGCTTGCTGTTTCTGTCTTTTTTCCAAATTTCATCACTTTCTTGGTGTTGCATTTTCAATGTGGAGCAGTGTATTTTCATTTCAGCTTTTCCGTTCAGGGTGAATGCTAAGCCGAAGCTATGTGGAAAGTCACGTGACTGTAAAATATGTATGAAATTAAGACACAATGAGCTCCAACCCCTGAATTTTGTATTCAGATAATGTACAGTTATTGTTAATGTTAATAATTGTTTTTATTAATAATGTCGCTGGTGGGGATATCTAATATAGTAAACATGACCAATAAACATAATACAATAAATATAAAATAATTGTTTACAATCCATTGTTATTTCCCTTGTGATATATCCTCGTCGATTTCTAAGCAATACAGATAAATGCAGCTTAAGCATTTTGAAAACTCTGCGCATCAAATAAAAGCGGAAAAAAAGAAATTTCTTGAAGATTTGGCTAGCAAGCGTTAACATGATGCTCCAAAGACTCTGAAAATCGTAACTGGTGCTGCTGTTACTGTCTTTAATGAAAAAATTTAATTGTTTTATTGAGTGTTTTTTAATTTATTTATTTATTTTACCATCTGTCAAACAGAGTTACCGTATAATATTTAAATAAAAGCTAGGTTCTCCTTTTCTGATTTTTTTGAATTATTAGTTAATAAAACTTTCTTTAATGTTAGTTAGGAATTATTTCGTTCTGTATTAAATACATGCATTCTTTTACCTGCGGATGTCTCAGTGTTCTACAATGAAATGCCAACGCCGTGGTAAATAATAGTAACATGCGGTTACATATTTAAATCTAATAAACGTATTGTTATCTTTGAATTACAATTCTTATCATACTTCAACATGCCGTTTCACGAAATTTACATTACGTGCTAGGACTTGAATCTGCAGATAGATAATACAAGTTGTTTTCAAACAGCAAAGGTCCAGTTTATTGCTTATCATAATACATGAAATGGAACATTTTTTAAATCAATATTTTCACTGCTTTTCCTGCCATTTCGTTCTTTGCATTTACATATAATCCAGGACAACAGAAAGGGAATTTTTAAGCGTAAATAAAGATCTGAGACATCTGTTTCTTAAAGATTAGTCAACTTACGATGCACTGGCTCAGTTCACTTTGGAATGGTCTTGTAAGTTTACAAGTGGTGTAGGATAGCTATTCATTTAGCTATTGGAGCGTAACCTTGGTAACGTATTAGGCTGGATAGCATAACTGATTGATTGCTTTTAAAATTGATTTGGGTTCCTTCGTAATTGCGCCTGCGGTAGTAGACTATAAAAAATTCCCCTCATCAAAGCCTCTTCTGCTTAATGCCTTTCGATTGATCTACAGATTTTGATAATCACTGCTTTAAAGATATTTCTAAATATTTTATTATGATTACGATACCTAAATTACATTTCTGATTTCCCGCCCTTTAAAGAGTTTAAAATATTTCCTTTCACAATTTTAAAATTCTTTTTTTTCTTAACGTATTTAATAATTTTAATTTTTTAATAATTTAATTGCATTTTTTAGTTAGAAGAGAACAATTATTTACAGTGCTGTACTCTCATTACTATTTTATTATTCTTATTATTTTAATCATTTCCTAACTGTATTCCTGTTTTGTTTTTCAAAAAAATTCCCTTCCTTACTCTTTTAAATTATCTAGAAGCAGTTTTGTATAGAGTTTGTGCAAAGACAAATTTTGACTAGAATGTACTTTTTAAGTTATAAATATGATGCTTATTCTAACTTCGGTCAACTATTTTCGTTTGAAGAGTTTCACCGGGAAAAGAAATAATCAATCTGTCTGCTTTTCGCTTCTGATTTTCAATCGAGAACATCGAAAAATTTAATTTCTCCGACCATCCGGTGCTGGCCTTGTATAAAATTTCAGAGGCCTTTTCTATCATTACAGGTCTCGACAATGGAATTCCTTGGCTACATATGAAAAAAATAATTTCATAAGCTTCATTGTTTTACGACTTTTCACAACATTAGTGCTCATATTTGCCAATGGTTTTGATTTTCATCTGCATCATTATTTATTGCCGCTGCTTGCAGCATTGGTTGCCTTTTCATAACGCCATTGATAACCATTTTTTTTAAAGGTGGATAATTTCAATGCTACTCACTCGTGTTTCTCTGCCATTTCAATGGGGCATTCAGTGGGGCTATCCCCCATCCAAAATATTAAAATCTGACACAAAACCTGAGAAGTGACTGTAAATTGTGAATGTTCTAAAAAAAAGTTAATGGTGACAAACGGAGTCTTTGTCGTAAAACCGGGACATGCGCATCGTGTGAGTAATTGAAACTAGCTTACATAATTTAAAACTGAATTTGAAATGCAAATGCAGAGGAAAATCTTCTGAAGCGATAAAATGGAAATGATTCGATTTTAATCTTTTCCCCGAAAAAGGCAACTTCTTTCCTCTTCACGTTGGAATTTTAAAAAAGCTTTGGCTTGCCACAGTGTTCCTGAGCTTCCTTTTAACTGCAGCAAAGAACCATTAATTTGAGATCCCATTTGTAGTTGGTACCGTGACATCGCTTTTTCTTTTAAAAATCCGTTTCGCAGGTGTCGGCATGCGTGCAAGCGAAAACAAGGTAAACGATGCGTTCGCAACATTCTTCCTTTTAGCAATCTTAAACGTTTACTAAAAAGTTCCTTTTAGACTTCTATATATCCGGTCGAAGTCGAATTACCATTAAAAAATTTTAATTTAATTCTAAAGAAAGCAAAAATTTTAATTTTTTCAATGGTAATTCGACTTTGACCATCAGTTCCCTAATGGATATGTGCATGTTTCAGTCGAAACGAGCTTTGTAAAATGAAATTTATTATCAGTTTTTTTAAGCAGAGAAATCGCAGATTAATTCAGAAAACGCAAGGCTGAAAAAAGCACATTTTAAGAAAAATAACTAAGATATCTTATCACTGAAAATTCATAACTTTCATTCCATATAAAGTAGACATTTAAAAGTTACTTTATTGATGGTTAATTATAAAATGGCTTATGACGGAACGCGTTTTACATTAAATAAGATTTACATTTCGAAAATGATATAACTGCTCGCTGGAGTAAGTATGCGAGTACCTTTTCATGCAGAAATACAAGTATATCAGCTCTTACGAAATTAAGAAAATCATCTTTCATTAGCTAACTAACCCTGTCTGTTCTGATTACTTATCGCATTCTTCATATTTTTTCAACTCTCAGGAGCCTTGATTTAGAGGAAGGCAGAAATCAGCTGAAGCCAAATCAGGAGAATAGGATGGACGGTAAATCAAGTTGATTCTCAAGGCTTCAGCGGGCAGGATTCCAAAGTCATGATATGATTTTACTTAATTCATATTCAGTAGACTTAAAAAACAACGTTCTTTAATGTTTTTATTTATTTAAACTTCCATAAAAATGTAAATGACACTGAAATAGTTTATTACTTCATCGCTCATTTACAACGTATGATCCCTTCCCCCCCCAAAAAAATGTGTTCTCATGAATTTTTATTTATTTATTTATTTATTTGTCTTCTGGAAAAACTTTAGCACTCTTGTTTATCCAGCATAAAATATCTCTTTCTCCTTTGAGCATGTATTGAGCTCTAGTAACTAATTTTCTACCAGAATGGTAATACAGAAGTTTAAAATGCTCATACGTTTTATAGTACATTTTGGTTTAGATAATTTAATAGCTTTGCACGAAAACGCTAATCAGTTCGACCTTGTCAATTGTAATTACTCTCAGAATAATTCGACCGTAACTCTAATCCGAAATACCTAAGCGCTTATCCATAAATAAACATCAGTTAGCCTGAAGGTGCAAGAAAGACCCGTTGAGTTCTGCGTTATTCTCATAACTCATTATTACAAACAAAATGTGTATTGTGGGAAAACTGTTGCGTCAAATGCTGTACTGTATTAATTCTGTCTTTGGGATAGGCTGTATTGCCTTCCAGATTCCAAAACAATAGGTTCCCCCCTCTTTCTTTCTTTTTTTTTTTCTTCATGTCGGTCACCATTAATCCAAAAGACTTTTTACCCAAACTTGTCCTGTAGAAGGCCGTTGTCAACCTACTGCTACTTTCATCTGGCCTCCCTTCTATACCTTAAGGGCTTACCCCCCCCCCCATGATGTTCAGAACACAGCCTTGTTCGTGTTTCGAAAAAACAGAAACCGAAAGAAAGTATAATTAAAGAAGAGAAACACGTCAACATAAATTTAAAATTTTGGCAAAAAAAGCAAGCTTAGATTTGCGTGCATTTTTAATGAAACGCCGATTTCGACAGGCTATTCGACACAAATCCGTCTTCTTCAAAAGCAAAAAAAATCTGATTACCCTTCGAAATCTATAGAGTTTTATTCAAAATCTACGCAAGGCTAAAGTTACTTTTTTTGTCTAGTTTTAAAATTATAAAACTCATGGCTTATTTTAGTCGAATTCGATTAAAACAGACAAAATTATCTAAGACGGTGATTTAAAAATTTAATGCTGAGTGTAGAGGCTGATGTAAAACTAGCAAAAGGAGTTGTGAAAGGAAAGCTTTAGGTAAATATAAATAGAGTAGAGGTGGTTGACACCCCAAGAGTTGATAAACTTCGAGCGAGATGGGAACATCATTATCAAGGCAAAAACACCCCGCCGTGGGATCAGCGGGAGAAGAGAGTTCAGACGAAGCCGGCGACATTTAGCCCGATACTAAGATTTATCACTTTTTTACCTTTTGATTTCATGAGCATATGTTGGTCCTTTAGGACATAGATTAGGTATATATGATGGCAGAAAACAGTAAAAACAGCAGTGCCGTCACCCGGATTCGACCTTTAAACCTCTCGATGCTAGCCGGGCATGTTTCCAATTACATCACGAAGGCACGCGGTAAGGAAGGAGAAGTCCATCGCTTAAAGGGCACTTGGGGATCAGGGGACCGAGTTGTCAAATACGAATACGAATTATATTTCACCACACTTTAGATCAGATGTCGCTTGTAGAGCAATTAGTTATTTATTGAAGCAAGAAACATGAAAAAACAGCAATACCCTTGCTGAGATTAGAACTCCAGACTTCCCAATGCTAGCCGAACATGCTTCCATTTGCATCACGAAGGAAAGTGGTAAGCAACAAGAAAAATCTCTTACAATTCAGTGAAATGATTTATTCACTCAGTTTTAGGTACCTACAAGAGTCAACCGCCCAACCGGTATAGTTGTTAGCGTCGCTGACTGCCGTGCCGAAGGGCTGGGGTTCGAATCCCGGAGAAGGCATGGATGTTTGTAAATGTATAGTGTCGATGCGGCATGGCGGCACTCTAAATATGCGGCCAGCCGAAAGTCCCCTCATGTGATTTGGTGGAAGGGGAGAGGGGTGGATGACCCTCGGACCCCTCCGCCCTTGGTGCTGTCCATCAAAATTGGGGGCAGAACTGAGCCAAGTTGCACTGTCACCTGTTAGGTGCTCAAGGCTGTTGCCAACGACAGGCGTAATCTAGCGCTCCTTGACACGAGAGTTCTCGTGGGCTTGGGCTGACTCTGTCAGACAAGTGAGCATGAGTAACAACAAGAGTCAAACATTTTAAAAGATACTTTTGTTTTCCATACTTTTGTTTGAAAGTGAGGGAGTTTAACTTATTACTAACAGTACTGTTAATGTTTGCATAGTACAATGCTTAACGACAGATAATAACAGGATTAAGAATCCTTCATATATTTGGCATGAAATTTGAATCCTTCTGAAAATGCGTAAGCACTGCATGTTGGCAGCGATTCAGATTCCTCTAAATTTCTGTCTGCAACTGGCTCATAGTAACTGTTCATATCTGTAAATTTATATTAGTTTGAATTCCGCTCTGCAGTGGGATTTTGTTTGAGAGAGCATCCAAGTGAAAATTTCTTGCAAGTTAATCAGTATAAAATAAATATTACCAAATGTTTATTTAATATGTATTAAAAGGGTGATGTTAACTTTAACATGCTTGGAATTTATTCGAGTATAAAAGAATTCTTATAGCAAATTTTTAGTAAAGTTGACTTACTTTTATTGAATTTATTTCTCGGCACAGCAAAACCGCAATACCTCTGTAAAATAAATTCGCTCTGTTAATACTAATAATAATAATAATAATAAAACACAAAACCTTTAATTGTTAAACATTACTGATATAAAATAGTGAATGAAACTGTAGAAAAGTTGTGGTTTCGAGTTGAAGAAATCTGTTAACCAGTTGCTAAGAGAAGCTTCATCATGAAATTCTTGTCCCTGAATGTTGCTAGAGAATGGCCAAAACGAATTGTTAACAACGTACAAGCTTTCGTAACAATCAAACTCCAAACTAAAGAGAAATAATCGAATGACGAAAAACGAAGGCTTCACAATACAGTGTTGCCAACCCAATGAAGAACGGCACGGATTTATGCACCGACTCAATATATTTGTTGTTCTGAACGAGTTTATCTTTCATTAAAATGTTAACACATTTGATTCTTTCAAATGCAGATTAAATCTTGCTTGTAGTTTGATTTTCACATACTTACGCATTTTATTCTGCTTTAGGTGCTTTGTGTCGAAGTGGATCTACCTCTTCCTCCAGAGGTTGCTGCATCTAAAGATGGGGAACTGCGTCTCGACTATCATCCACCTGTCGGGCATCCGCCTCCCAATATAACTTTCCATCCACTGGATGTCAAGGAAGGAATAATAGTTGATGATGTCATTCCAGGAACGGAATATGCATTTCAGCTTTATTATTCCAATCAGTCTATGATTGAAGTTTTAACATGGACCACTGTTATTGCAACAGGTAAATATTCTGTAATTTAAATGCTGAGAATAATAATATGTAACTACTTGCAAACTGGTTTAAGAGAAGGCAAATAATTTTATAAAATGAATGTAATAGTAATATTTGTGGTATTTTCAATTCCGTTCAATTCATGAGCTGAAAACTATCTCGAGAGGTTGTAGTAGCGAGGTAAGAAACCCTCGGATTCCATTCAGTCCCCCCTACCGTCGATTAAATTGGGTCGTTCGGTTTTTCATACTGGTCAATCTAAATAGAGGGTGATTAACTAAAATAGCTGCCAAAAGAATTTTTGCGGCGCAACAAAGGGCTAGGCACTGTATTCACATAATTAACTGTATCTAATTTGCAATATTTTATTTTCTGTTAAACAAACAACTGTGTTTTTCTGATCTTTTTATTTAAAGGATTATAGTATAAAATATAATTTATATTTCAATATGACTGTCATCACGCTATGCTCAAATCTCCGTTTTCCTTGCTAGAGATTTCCAAATAAAATGTTATTACTGAACCTTTAGTAGATGCAAAAGCATTTGAAGGCATACTAATGAAACAAAAGATAACAGCATAAGCATTCATTTGAGGGTAGAGGACTCAGGAGATGACATGTGTCTCATTTTTATTCGCAATGAAGAAGCAACTGAAAAAATTAATAGCAAATTTGTAGTGTTTTTAAATAAAAAAAAACTTAACGAGATATTAATGAGTATATATATATATATATATATATGTCTTATGTAAGAATGTAAAAAAAGCTGTTAAGAAAAGAAAAATTGTGACTTAGTGGTTCTGAAATGTTTTTGTAATGGTGGACTGGAAATGAAATTTGTTTCGCTAAAAAACAAATGCCGTATTCAGCTAGATCGAAGAGGATTAATATCAAAGAAAAAAAAAAAAGATGCCCCAAAAAAACTTGATCCAGTTCGTAATCTAAACTTTTACTCTTATCTTAAAAATATTTCTTAAATATCCTTTCCTCTCAAGTAAAGAAGTTTAACAAGCGTAAAATATCGATGTGACGAAACACTTGATCAAGTAATTCAGGCTTGTGATTTTAACAAGCGGAGCGAAATCTCAAGCGCTAGAATTAGAAGCTGCAAGAGTGGAGAGTTGTAAAAAATAAAAATAACTGTCACTATTTTTCGTGATCTAATTCATCATAAATTTCCAATATAATTTTAATGTTTATGTGTAGGCTTCTCTTCTGTATTTAACCGAAGTGTCCTTAAGCCCAGGCAAACAAGTTAACGCTTGTCTATTAAATTGGTACAAAGTTGTAAGAAGATCTTGAACAACCTTTTCTATTAAAAGTTTGAACTTGAAAAATGCACAACTTGTGTGTAAAATTTAAACTTCGATACTTGCGAGTATTAGATAACAGGAAATTAAATTCACAAATTTAAATACATTCGTAACCGGAAACTACAATATCAATGAACTACTAAGCGTCGGCTCAAATTCTTATTTTGGGATTTAACTTCGGCTGGCAAAAATGGCTGACGCTAGAAAAATAATGTAGAAGAGCTAGGAGAGAGAAATGTACATTAGCGAGTTTCGCTGCCAAAAGCTGTATCTCTAAAGCTTTCAAGAACTTTCATTTAAAGAGCTAACGAAAAGAAGCAATAGTACAGATACAAATCAATAATTTATTATTATTATCATAAACTCTGTACATGTTCCTGTGAAAAGATCTCAGCTGATGTAAAATTTAGCCATTAGCTTAGAACATGACTGTGAAGTGGATTATTGCGTAACAGTACGTATTTATGTAATTGTGAAATATTTATCTGAGTTTTTATCTGTCTGTGAATATGTTGAAAGTATTATAGAACAAGGGAGATTCCACCTACTTTCCACTTACCATACATTTAAAATTGTACTGATGAACATTTTCTCAAGAATGCAGTATGTTAACATTACCATGTAACTTTCTGTGGTTTATCTGCTTATTTAAAGTTGCAACCAAAGTGATAACTAAGCTGTCACTTTAGTGCTCCTACTTGTCTAAATAAGAATTTTTTTTATTTTTGTAGAACCAGATCCTCCAAGCAACTTATCTGTTGATGTCCAGACAGGAAAAATAGTTGAACTTGTGTGGGATCCTCCTCTCACAGGTGGCTATTCGGGTTACAAACTGGGTATATTATCTTCTCAGGATGACCTCAGTCCCAGATCCTTTGATTTACCAAAAGATTCATTATCATTTACTTTGCGTGACCTGACCCCTGGGGCTTCATATGAAGTACAATTGTCAACATTTTATCAGGATAAAGAATCATCAATTTTCATATCATCCAATTTCACCACAAGTAAGTGCATAATGCCTATTAATATCTAAAGGAGCATGCGTATATAAAATATCTCTTGTCATGTATTTTAGAATGTTTTTGTTTTTGATAACTGATAATTCCAGTAGGTTAATATGCAAAACTGTAAATTCTGTAATTATTTTAATGTTCTTTTTTACCTCCGTTTCTTCCAAATGGAGAAAATTTATTTTTTCTTTATATATCAAAACTGACTACCTTATCACAGAATGTAATTTTAAATGTTTTTACAGAACCTAACACTCCTGGGCGATTTATTGTATGGTTTAGAAATGAAACAACACTTCTTGTTTTGTGGCAACCACCATATCCATCAGGAATTTTTGACCAGTATCGTGTTAGCATATCACCAGAAGATGCTGTGCAGTCAGTGTTATTTGTTGAGAAAGAAGGCGAACCGCCTGGACCTGCTCAAGCGGCTTTCTATGGTCTAATACCTGGAAGAGCATACAACATATCAGTACAAACAGTTAGCCATAATCAAATCAGTGAACCCACTGAAGCTCAATATAGAACAGGTAGACATGCGGTTATTATTTCTTAACCTCATTTCTGAATTATGAGAATTTTCAATTACAAAAAAAACTTCATTATGTTATATAAGTTGAGTTTTATTAATCATTCTTTTATTTTATAATCTTTAATTAAATACTTATTATATGCTTCTATAAAACAATGATATTAGTGATGTGATTATCATCTATTGTTCACTTTCTATGTCTGATCTTTGGTAGTTCTGAAATCAAAGAAAATTATTAAGAAAAGTCACATGAAGTGCATTTTTTATTTATTATTGTTATTTTCTATCCCTAGTTCCTCTGCCACCTACTAATGTTACCTATAGCAAAAGTACTTTAACATCCCATTCATTTGATGCCACGTGGTCTCCTCCAAAGACGTTATCAGAATTTGACAGATATCAGGTGGCCCTTGGTATTCGAAATAGTGTCAGACAAACAATTGGACGTACAGAAAAAAGAATTGCTCACTTTGAAAAAAATTTAGAACCCGGAAGAACATATGAAGTCATTGTCAAAACTGTCAGTGGCAATGTTGCAAGCTGGCCTGCTGCAGTAAATATTACTACAAGTAAGTTTCTATTGGAAGGAATAGCAATATTGCTACTTAATATGCCTTTTTTAATTTATATGACTGATATTTTCACTAGATGTGTATTAATCAAATTTGAGTTACTATTCCTGCCAATTAAGGCAAACTGGGGGGCTAGATGTGCATATCATATGAGTAGTTAAATCTACGGAGTTTACTATTTATAGTGTGCTCTTAATCCTGTGTTAGTCATTCTTATTTTAATAATTTGTGCAATAAAACTTTTGGGTCACCTATATACTGAAATATTGAACATAATTTGATCATATTCTGTAATATTGAATAATTTAGTTGCTATAATCTAGGATCAGTCAGAGTAGTTAATTTCATTTGCTTAAATATTATATATTATGTGTTCAAAACACTCTTTAATATCTCACTGCAACCATGAGTTTAGTCTGTTAGTTCTTTGATTGTGATTCAGTTTGTGCTGCTGAAGCACCTGGACAGTGCTGGATTTGTAGTTACACCCAGGGCTGCATCTTTGATTTCAAAAAACCAAGGACTTTTGCATAAGTGATTTTTAGAGTTAAAAAAGAAGAAATTTTTAATTTATAGAAGGCGGAGAAATTCACAAAAATTTCAGCAATATTTTACTAAAATACAGGTATTTTCCAATAGTAGCAGGTAATTATTGAAATTTTAGTTAAATTCATTAGCACATCCTCCATCTACTGTGACAATATTCCAGAATGAAATAAAGAGATTTTGCAATGTTCATATTAGAAATAAAGGGGATTAATCAGTTTTTACTTCTTTGTACGAAATAAAAAGGAAGTACTGTAAACGCGAAAAATTTCGGATATCATATTTCAACGAAAATATCTATTTTGACCGCTATCGAATGCAATTTAACGATGTTTTTGAGTGACATTCGTATGTAAGAACAAAATAAAAGACTCTTCCCCCCCCAAAAAAAATTATAAAACTGATTTAAAATGGATTCTGAAGAGATTTTTTCGTAGCGTCTGTGCGTACATACGTATGTATGTATGTATCTCGTATAACTCAAAAAGGAGTATCCTCAAAATGTTGAAATTTGTTTCAGACAAATAGGACTGCTATAACATGTAGATGTGCACCTCCTATTTTGGTTGCATTATGCCTTTAGTAAATCTGCATGCAAGATTTGTAGAATTCTCAACAGTTTAAAAGTTGTTTAACTGCAGCTAAGCCTAATCATTTTTCTCATGGCGGACATATTTGTTTACATTTGAAAATTAGGAGAATATTGGATTTGTTGCCAATGTAGAGAGAAACTATGCTTCGTAAACAGCAAAGATAACGGCTTCTTTTATTATTGTGAACTAAATCATGCTTAATCCATTCTGGAATTTATTCGAGGAAATAAGTGTTTAAGATTTACTTTGTAATTTTTAATATAGATATTTTGAGTTTTTATGTATTTTTGCCTAGAACTGAATTAATTGAATGAGAAATACTGAATCGTCTGTGAAAAACTGTTTAGTTATTTTTGTTTGTTTATTTAATTTCTTTTACAAATAGTTTTAGATTTATTACAGTATTAGATTTATTACAGTATTTGAATAGAACATGTGGCAACGATTAGGTAGTACTCCAGATGATATACATAATTTTTGTGCATTTTGATGAGTTATAAAATGAATGAGATGTAATGCTGTTAAGTGAAGCTAGCATCAGAGTGTTACTATGGTAAACAAATATAGTGAATTTTAAAGAGTGCATTTATTCTATTGTGATTTATGCTGTATCGACGAAGTAGATTTAATTGAATCAGATGAGTTTAAATGAAATGCAAAATGTGTGTTATTTAATATTCTGTACAAGGAAGTCATGCATTTAGTATAAGCGATGAAATATGTACTTAGCTTTTTACGTTAGTATCTGTTGATACCTAAATGCATTTCACCGCTAATTATCACTTTCAATATTAGTCACCTTGATCAGTAATGAAAATACAACTTAGAAGATAAGTGTGGGAACAATAAGGATATAAAAAAATTAGTTCAAATAAGGAACTGTCTGCAGAGAAGAATTAGTAATCCTAGTCGCGTCATCTACATCTTCACAACAGATCTGCTGAATATATGCAATCTACTTTTCAATGTTTTGAATATTTTGTTGATCAAATGCCATGTTTTATTATTTCCTTCTATTTATTTGTATCAGCTTTTGTTCGTCTTCATCCTTACGGCATTCTATACCGTCACAAATCAGGCTTTCAAGCACTGAAAATAACTTTTACATAAGCAGTCCTCAGTTACCTTTCTTAAAATTTGGTAGTGTTTCTTATTTATATTATAAACTAGAGAATACGTTTGTTGCCTAGGTCCTGATTACTGCCTGCGAATAGGCCTCCAGCCTCCTTTAGCAGAAAATCAGAGTGCAACAAAGAGGAAAGTGCATCATCTATAAAAACTAAAAAATGTACATGGGCTCTTTTGTGAATGCTTAACAAGCTCCTAAATCACTCACCAAAACTTCAAAAACTCAGGAGTACACGCCGCAGTAGGGATCGCTTGATAGAAAACCACTGAAATGTTACCAATGCATGTTGACTAAATAGTAGTTACCAACTACACAGATGTTAGTACTACAAATATTACTTTAATTGATTAATTCAAAAATTAGCAGGGACTAAATGAAATTAACGTTTTTGTTATAAAATTCTTTTAAAAAGAGGTAGAGATTTATTCAAATATGCAAGCATTTAAAGACCTTTAAATTTTTGGTAATGGTTAATGAATTAACCATCATATAAACAAAATTAAATATGATTAGTTTAAGTACCAAAAAAAGCATGTTTTTAACTGAATTTTAGGAGTATATTATTTGGTAGTAACAAATAGTATAGAATTATATTAAATCATATCCTGAGCCTGTAGGTTCAGAATCTAAGAGCACCATATTTTATCAAGCACAAAATTATCCTGTAATTTCTCATAATCCTCTTTTTCTTTCATGAATGGTGGAAAAATGGTCTTTGGAAACTCCTGAAAAAAATTCTCTGCTTAGGTTCTAAGATTGCCTTAACTGACTTCTGTGTCATATATGAAGAATTTTGGGATTTGCTGGTTTACTGAGTTAAAGATAACCAGAAAAAAAGGCTAATTGAAAAATTAATTTGAAATTACTCTGACTAGCTGAGAAAGAATTTAAAACATGACAGAATTATTAGGTATTGACTGTAAGTGACCAGCATGAACTGACAGCACTATATTCACATTTGACAAGTTTAAATTAATATTTAATCAATTTATTTTTTTATTTTCAGGACCACTTCCTGTTATAAATCTTAATTCAACTGCCATTGAAGCTGGAGAAATTTTAGTGCAATGGGAACCTCATAACAATAGTCTCCAGGATTCCTATTTTGTAAGTTTTATATATTTATGTATTAATAGGATTTGTGAATATACCATTTTACAATATTTTATATACTCTAATTTACAAATATGAAGTTTTACTGGTGTGAAGAATGACTCTGGAATTTCTGATTTTGGAATGTACAAAGAGAACATTTAAATGGTTGCATCTGTTTCTTTGTATAGGTCAGTAATCATGAATTGGAAGCATACAATGGTGATGGGATTCCACAAGTCGTCCATGAGACTAAGTATCAGCTGAGCGATTTACTTCCTGGGAGAAATTATTCAATAAGTGTAGTAGCTCTAAGTCATGGAATTCCTAGTGAGGCCAGTGTAGTTTACCAAGCTACGAGTAAGTCAGATAACTTAGCTAAGTGAATTATTTTATAAGAAATTAAGGATTAGAATGCAGATGAAGCAAATTAATGTCAAGTTTAAAAAAAATCATACGAGTTTCATTATTTCCCAATGAATCTAATTCGTCATTGTAATGGGAATAGTGTGTCAGTGCAAGCATAATTTAATGATTTATTTTTCCAAAAATGAAACTTTATATGTTTTGTAAACGTAATTCGGTGGAAATAGGTAGTAATTTGGCACTTACTACCTATTTTTTATCTGCACAATTTTTCAAATTTGACCTAAGTATTTTAAAATTTTGAAACTAACAACTGAACTGCTTAGTAATGAAATTCATAAGTTTGTTTTGCATGCTTGTTCCCAAAAGTTACATTGTAAATGGCAAGACTTCTATTAAAAGAAAGCAAAATCAAGCAGTTTTGATTTATGTGCATCCCTTTTTATAGCATAGTATGATTAAAAGTATATAATATTCATTAGAAATCTTTGCTTTTTGTTTATTTGTACTTATAATAGCAGACTGTAGTCATTCCTATATTATTAGCATTCCAAACTGAGTTCATCATACTAGTAAGAAATGTCTTTCTTCATTCATATTAAAAATGGGCAAATTTTTGTAAAATCGGAGTAAGATCTAAAACATCTAATATTGTCTTTGTTAATTATTGTTATAGAAAACAGGAACATTAGCATGTTAGTAAAAATTCAAGTTAACTAGATTAAAAAAACGTTTATAAGTGTGCCAGTGTGTGGGTGTATGCAAATGTTGTAAAGCAATGTTTAATATGTTAACAAAGTATTTACTGTTTTGTTTGCCATAATTACAATTGAGAGTCCCAAAAGTTGAATTTAAATGTATGTATAAAATCAACTGAAGTTTTTAACCAAAAAGCTGTGCAATATATAAAATCTCTTTTATATCTTGTCAATGCCCTTTTTATCAATATTTTTTATCTGTGTTTTTAGAGCCTTCGTCTCCGGTCATAGAAATGTTAGAACCTGTGGAGCTTGGTTGGAATATATCTTGGAAATCTGATGTTACAAGCAGGCAGGATTCGTATACTGTTGTATGGCTGAGAAATGATACTGGCGAAATACTGACTAATACTACTAAAGATAATTGGCTGCTAATTAATAATTTGTATTCTGGTGCTAGTTATGAGATTAAAGTTTATGCCATTAGCTATGGTTTAGAAAGCGAACCACATTCTTACTACCAGACTGTTGGTAAAGTATTTTTCATGTTATTTAATTCTTTAATAGATTTATTTCAAAAACAGTATTTTGCTTCCGAAATTTCTAGTAAATCATATTTTTGAGTTAAATATATGACTTAAAAATTTATCCAAAATTAATAATTGAAATTATTTTTACCTGTAATATTACATGTGTTAACTGCTACTGTTTTTTTTAATGTAGTTTCTTAAATTTCTATGAAAATCTTCATTAATGTTTAACATATGGCTGTAAGTAATACAAAGACATTTTAAATTAAACTGAAATTAATTTTTTTCCTTAAAATGCCAAACTCTTCAAATTTGACATTTAACAGTTATTTCAATTATTTGTTAGAAATAGGGGAAAAAATGTAACTGCCTGAAAAATTCCCTTTTAATTATGAAGGACCTTTATACTTTTAAAATGCATGAAACGTATAAATCTTGGTCCAAAAATTCTGCAAAATCCCTTTAAAGTATGCATTATGAGCACATACTCATATTTCAGAACTTAACATCAATTCCAAATTTTAAGAAAATATACATTATTTTAAAAGTAATTTTATAAAGAATTCGAATCATTAAACCATTTTAAAATAACAGCATTCTTTGAAAATTTGTAAAAGAAAGAATGGCTGAATAAAAAAACATTGATGATTTTTCTTTTTAGTCTATTGTAGTTTTCTCTGATGTTTAAATTCGGCCAATAAAAGAATGATTATTGCTTTCTTCTCAGATTTTCATTTTCTTTTACATTAGCATGATAAGTGTCATTTGTAAATAAAGTAATTACACATGCCAAAATTATTGCATTGCACAATGAAGGACTAGCTTGCTGTCAAATTTCTATGAATTCTGGCAGTTATCGTTCAGTAGTTAGTAGATGCATTAATAACTTCAATTTAATGAGAAATTTGGAAAGTCGACAGAGAAAGGTAAAGTAAAAAAAAAAGTATTTCACGAAATGTTCAGTTTTATTCGTTCGTTCTAAGATTATTTTTATAGTTTTAAAGCATTAAGGTATAAGTAGCAGATATGTTGTTCAGTTAATGTTACCAGGTGGACTAGTAATTGCAGATTAAATAAAAAGGACTAAGAGACCACAAGTCTGTGAAAAAACTTTCATTAATAAAAAACAGAGGCTACAATTGACTACAAAAAGCACTTTTCATGTGGGATGAACTAGGGTTCAATGGTGTAAAGTTATTTGAAATGATGAAACAATGCTTTCTTTGCCACCTAATAAAGAGGTCGCATTTGTAATCTACCATCATAAACCATACTGCGTTTCGGCAACAGTAAAGCATTATGCTGCAGTTATGGTATGGGGTTGTATTTAAAACATGTGAAGTGGGCCAACTTCACATCATAGAAGAAAATATAAATATGGCCGATATATTAACGTAGATAAATGCTTCTATCAGCTGTTAACATGTTTCAAAACAATTATCACCATGTCATTCAGCATAAACAGTAGACAGGCGGTTTTCATTTGAATCAGTTAAAAAACTGAAATGGTTGCTCTATTGCCAGGTCTCCCGTTGGAAATATGTAGATGATATTGACTTTGATAAACTTCTGAGGAGTATGACCATGTACATTAGTAATTAAAAACAAACGTTTTCCAGTTAAATATTAACTACCTGTTAACGACCTATATAGGTGAAAACTTGTTTGAAATTTATGGCTTAATGTAAAATGTAATATTTTGTAAGTTTAATATTTGTAATATTTTGTAATTTCACTTTATTATTTTCTTCTGAATTTAAATGTTATGAGTAGTTTCCAGTATTCATAAAAATTACATATATTAATTTAACCGTTTTTCATACAAGAACCATAAAAATTACTTGTATTAGCTTACAGTAATGTTGTAGTTGTAACGCTTAGAAATCTTTTGAGTTCTCTGCAAAAGTATCTCTAAACTGATATATCATTTATGAATGAAAGCATCTAAATTTTTTTTTAAAATTTGGTTAGATGAAGAAAATGTGCTTTTATGAAGTGATGCAGAATTTTTGCTTGCTCCAAGCTATAAATCTTGTATACATCTGTATGTAGGGCATTTCTTTCTTACGCTGAAACTCAAAACTTGGTATAGAGATAATTTCATTTCGTTAAGTTATATTGAAATAGTGGTAAACTATTAAATTAAAAATTATTTTTAAATTCATCAAATTTTCCTTTCTTTCTTTCTCTATGTCTCCTCCTCTTTTTTCTTTTAAATAAGTAATATGAAAACTATTAAAAGTTCATAAACAGAGCATGTTCAAATGAATGGCTTCATGAAAGAAATCTGCTGAAACCATTTATCTTTTGATCTAGTAAATTTTAAGCCCAAATTAAAGAAACTGTGTAAAAAAGTTATTAAAATAAATATAACTTAAGAAATAATACATGTATATGTTAAAATTTTCCAATTAGTGACTCAGTCAAAGATTATATTAATTAACATAACTTAAGGAATCAAATATTTGCATTTCAAACCATGCATGAAAATAATATGTTCTGACAATGTTAGAGAGAAATGTATATGTTCCTTTCATTATTTTACATAAGATTTATTATTATAGCAAATAATAAGTATTTGTTTCTTGTTTTTCACAGTAGTAGTGTCCACACATACTGCTATGGAAAGGTTGTGTTTAAGCTTCTATAAGTTATTCTTAATGCCTAACATTCACTGCAAGAAATGACAATCAAATCTGTATTACAAGAAATTAAGTGCTTCATATTTTTCTTGCTATTAATCATTAATCATATAATAGAAGTTTTAGCTTATAAATATTATATTTACTCTTTCTTATATCCTTTCCCTAATTTTTAACTAATTGCTAATTTTTAACTTTTGGAAATCAAGAAGAGAAAATTACATGGTGTATATCAATTCTGAGAAGAAAAGAAAAAAAAAATAACTGGATAGATTAAAAAGTTTACATGAAGAGATATGCTAACAATACTGTATTCTGTACTTCAAAGAAATCCAGTTCAGTTATTCCTTTCATTACATAATACATTTTGCTATCCTTTCATACTTTGTATGCTGCACCTTCAAACCAGCTTTTGAATCACATACTATAGAAACTATAGAGTGGGAACAAACATGCAAGTAAATATGGTATATTTTTCTGTAGGTTAGAATGTCTTCTTACATAAATTGCTGTATTCATCTTAAAAGATATTTAATTGGCCTGTTACTCTTGTTATAAGGATTTGGGAGGGCATGACCAACAGAAAAATAGTAATTAATTATGCACCAAGTCACAAAGACATCGTCATTTGCACTGTTTACCATTTATTGAGATGTGGTGCCATCGTTGAACCATATATTGCTTTGAACCATGGCTTTTAATATGTTTATGATGCGCAGTCTACTATCATTATTTACACTTGAAGAAATGAGGAATAAGTGTTATAGAATGATAAAAATCAGCTTTAATAATTTTCCTTTGAAACTGAAAGCTTGGTTTACATATGGAGCTGCATTCTTTGAAATGCAGGACATTGTACTCGTTATGATTATTTTTATTTTATGGCATTTAATATTGTGATATGAATAAGTTGCCTTTGTCGCCTAATTATATTTGGCAATATTTAGAACTAATCTAGTAATGAAATTGCATTCTTGAAATTTCATTTTCCACATTTTTTTTGTACCAAAACTTTATTATGACATTCCAGTAGGATGCTATTCAGCTATATACACTTTTCTGCCTTCTGCAATAAATATATACGGGAGCTTGAGACATTCTTTCTTAGCCAGCATTTCCTCTAATAGAATATTTTTATTTCCAGTAAGGATGATTATAATACAGTTTAGCACCTACAGATCCATGTATAATGCTTTATATTCTGAGGGGATCATCCATAAAGAAAATATGATAGACTTTCACAGAATGTATAAACTTGTGGGATGATATATGGCATAAAACACAGTGCAGGAATTAATGCCATGAAGTGTGAACTTCTGAATAAAATATGGTACTGTTCCATAATTTGTATAAGTTGTGCATGCTGTTATGCTGGGCCAATATACATTCTTAGATTTCCAATTTAGAAACATTTATTACTGAATTATCACCATGTAATAATTACATTACTATAAAGTTGCACCAGATTTCTTGAAAACACTACTTTTCATTGTGAATTCAGGAATTGTAATAACATCATATAGGAGGAAAAATCAAAATAGTTGACCATCACAACTAAATAGCTATCCTTAAAATTTTGATAATTTTGAGATATTATTTTTGTTTCTAAATCAAGAGTAACTGGCTTGCCCAATTCAGCCTTGAAAGAGAACTCATGAAACCTCATGAACCTTGAAAGAGAACTCATGAAAGTTTATTAGATAATTGTGTATTATGCAGCTAAAACTAAAATTTAGACACATAACATATATTTTAGTGTACAAAGCTTTGCAGAATATTCTGTTGATTTAAAAATATATTAGCAGTTAAACAGATAAGAAAATTAGAGCAGACGTTTTTTAAGATCGTCACCCCAATAAAGAAAGCATTATTAATTTTCCCTTCTATTCTTGTGTGAGTACACAATTTTCCTTATTTGCCTTTTTTCCTTTTTTTGGACTTGGAAGCTCAATTTTTCTAATTACCCATGCTTTTTTCAATTATGTGTGTCGGCTATCTGAATTTTATTTCAGAGTTCTGAATTTCTTTTTATCGTTTTTGTTCATTATTATTCATAGTAATATTAATGAACATTTCTTAATTTTCTTTTTCTATTTTTCAGCACCGAAGCCTCCTCATAATGTTCAGATTGTGAAAGCAAGTAATTCAACAATGATTTTGACGTGGATTGCACCAAATGAGTCTGTAATTGATCACTATATTGTACGTTATCGCCCATTTGATAGTATCCTGTGGAAAGAAGTTGGTAGGTAGTATTTTCACAATTCATCATATTAAACCTTTCAGTTTTTTTACCTATGAAATATTTTCTATATTTTCAGTGAATAAAGAATAGTAATCGTGTCATCTGAAAGTTTAATTTAAGCTGTCACTTTTGATCTTTGTTATACATGCAAGTTAAACTGTACATTAAAGTTACAAAACAATATGAGTAAAATCATTGGGATTGAAACTATCATTCAAAAGTTTTGATTATTGTTAACGAATAAATATTTTTTTTTACTAATGAGCAAGTAATGTTCCTCAAAATTATAACATTTGTGTATATTTTACAGTTATTGTAAATGCAACATCTTGTGAGATAAAAAATCTTGATTCTGGAGAAAAATATGAGGTTCAGGTTGTTTCAATGAGCAACAAAGTTGAAAGTCCTGATGCAAAAATTGTTGAACAAACAATGTGTAAGTTTTCAAAACATTGCTTTTGCAAATGCTTTAACTGTCTGCGTGCATGGAAGATTTTTATTTTAACAAATAATTTTTTTTTCTGATATGTAAATTTTAGATCCCAATCCAATAAAGCATGTACGTCATATTCTCGATTCATATAATATTACATTTGAATGGAATATACCATCAGGGAAAAAAGATTATTATATTATCAACTATTATCCTGTGAAATCTCCAATTGCACAACTATCCCATCAGGTTTGTAAGAATTTCTTTCTTATTTTATTTATTCCCTTTAAAGAGTTTTATTTATTCCTAGACTGTCAATTAATGTATAACAAATACAAATTTTCTCCTTAATATTTTATTCATTCATTTCTATATATATAATGTTTACAATGCTTATTATTCAAATCATAAACGATTTTCACAGGTACCTGCAAATGATTCTCGTCCAGATGGTATAATGAGTTGCATGATAAATGATCTTAAGCCAGGAGAACTTTATTCGTTTCTCTTCTATGTTGTGAGCCATAGTCTGCGGAGTGAAGGCATTGGACTTCAAACTAGAACAAGTGAGTTTTTAAGCCATTTTATATTCTATGGTGGTAAAACCTCACTTATCTAAATATGCTTACTTAAAATCTGGCATGACCAAAAATGTGGAGAAAAGTAACAGTGTGAATCTGATACTTAATTACCTTCAAATTTTTATAAATAACTTTTTTATTTTTCATTTCGTAGAGCTAAATAACTATTTTTTTTATGTAAAACAAATCATATCGGTGTATTGTATGCAAAAACAGTTTTCAGTGAAATCTGCCAGGAAATGATTTTCATATATATATATATATATATATACATTTCTGATTAAATAACACCACATAGCTGCTTTTTAAAGTTGAGAGAATAAATATAAAAGATTGCTTATAATACTAAAGAATAAAAACATGGAAATTGTGTTGTAATATATCTATTGCTAAATATTGTTACAAATATTTATTTTAAGCCTTTTATAACTGAAAATAGCAACCATGCATTTTGGGGGAAATGATGTCATGTGAAGTGTCTCCCCCCCTAATTAATCTGGTTAAACAGTGCTATGCTATAAAGAAATTTACTTTTAACGGAAGCTGTATGCAGATGTAGTTAAATTTACAATGCAATTTTATGTTCAAGTGTGAATGATCTGTCCAAGCTTAATAAGCATAACAATCTATTCATGCATAAAACAGCATTGTAAACTTACAATAGCTGTTAATAATCATAGAGCTTGTTAAAAATCATGTTATGAAATAGCTTGTTAAAAATCATTTATAATAGGGAAATGTTTTGTATATTGAATTAGGGCTGTTGTATACTTTTTTCCAAAGTTTTTATTTATGTACTGGCCAAGTTTATTCAAGATATAATCTGTTCTTGATGCTTTTTTGTAATTCAAGAAAAGTTTTTCCTTAGCATTAGTCAAAATTCATTTTTGTTATAATTAGTTAATTATGTTTTACTACATTTTTTCTGTCTAAAGTATATGCAGTTTATGTCCATTCAGATATGCATCTTTTAAGTTCTGCCAGTTTTTTAGCCTACCTCTGTATTTCAAAGAGAGAAAAGGGAAAGCAAAGAAAAGAAAAAATACTTGATAAATAAATAAAAATATATTTCATTTTATATGAATCATGTAAATAATAATACATATTACTGAGTAATCATTTGATTAAATGATTTGTTTAAACTGACAAGTCCAAAATGTAAGCTGTTTGTAAAACATATTAAAAAAATCCATTCAATACTTTTCTATTTAAATGACTTGTTATTTGCTTGGTTTCAGTTACTTAATTCCTTCGTTGTTTTAGAATTATTTTTGTGTTTCAGAGCCTGTCATTGATTCTGTTATTCACATTGTCACTGATGAACAGGAGACTAAAACCCTTGGAATAAAATACACTCCTACTCCCATACGAAATGTTGTTTTTGACAGATATCGATTCCAACTTAGTGGGACAAACATTCCTGCCCAAGAAAAACTTCAAAATGATACAAATCGTCTGGTGATTTTTGATGATCTAATTCCTGGACGTTTGTACAACATAAGCATATGGACCGTAAGTGGTGGAGTATATAGTGTGCCTATAGACCGACAGGCTAGATTATGTAAGTTATGTTCAAATATACGTGATACTTTCTAAATGCCTTATTCAAATCAAAATGAATGTGTGAATTACATGTATAAAATATATGAATTACTGTTATGAAAAATTCTAATCCTGTATAATGAGAAATTGTTTTCCTGTATA
Organism: Stegodyphus mimosarum; assembly: GCA_000611955.2. Classification (NCBI taxonomy): domain Eukaryota; kingdom Metazoa; phylum Arthropoda; class Arachnida; order Araneae; family Eresidae; genus Stegodyphus; species Stegodyphus mimosarum. The sequence goes on from KK120285.1 coordinate 307,167, forward strand.
ATGAGAAATAATTTCCTGTATAATAAGAAATTGTTACTATGAATTTTAAAAATGAAAGAAATAATGCTTGAATTGGTATAAGTATTTAAGCTTAAGCTAGTTAACAGGCTGCTTTCCGTGCTTTTTAGAATTTTATTTACGTCATTACTGTGTTCTCCAGTTAAAGTTCTCATAGTCATTGATATTTTTTTTAATATTTTAAGGCAGCAAATTATTTACTTGAATACTCATGTGTCTCAGTGCGTATTTTGGTACAACTGTGAAATATTTTCATTCTGCATCATTGTTATGTCATTTACACACATAGAGTATTAAAATGAATTTACTAAATGCAAACTTGTCCATTTTTAGACCCTGAATCCGTTGGAGAAATCACAGCACCTAAAATAACAGACACTGAAATTACCTTGACGTGGAATGTTCCTGATGGCGATAAGGATGGTTATGAAGTGCAGTACCAAGATCATGAAGGAAATCTTATAAAAAATGTCACTATATTAAATCGAATCAGTTACAGTGGCTTGAAACCTCACCATAATTATACATTTTTGGTTTCAGTCCTTAGTGGGTATGACACCTCTACTACGATAAGAGGTCACCCAGTTTCCAGAACATTTCATACTTTAGAATCAGGTAAGACCATTTCCTGTTCTCTTTCTAGTCATTCTGTTAAAGCAAGAGGCTTACAAAAAGTTAAATTTTGCAAAGTGATTCTGTATTTCCAAGACTGAAAGAAATTCACTAAGCATATTATTAGCGGTAATATATTTAAACCCGATTAATTTTGAAAGAGCTTTAAGATTCAAAAGCTTGAATTTTTGTGATTTGTTCATCATTCAGATCTTATGAATCATAAAATAAAAAGCCATTACACGTTTTAATTCAAAACTTTAGAAAGACCAGTTTTATTGCTATCCAATAGAATCATTCTTTAATAATAAAATGTTAGTTTCATTGGACCTTGATCACCAGCATCACATTGTTCTATCCGCTACTTTTTGGTGAGAATTTACTGTTTATCTGTGTTTATAATTATTCTCTCTCTACCCTTGCTATGATATTAAAAGATTTTTAGGAAATTAAAAAAAATAGTCACAATTAAAACTTTTCTGTCAAATTATACTGAGAAAATGAGCCTCAAGATTTATGAGATTTAATATCATACTTCATGTATTAAATTTTGTTTGTTATTCTTAATAAATATTGCTGAGTTTTTTTTTCACTTCTTAATAAATATAGCTGACTTTTAAACTGTATTCTTAAAGTCTTTCATTAAATTCAAATTTTAAATTTGTCTTTATAAAATGCATTTAATATTATTGTTTCTTATTATTATGATATGAAAGGTTCAAGAGATTCAAGAACCTTTTATGATTCTGATTCAACAAAATTTAGGATTTAGCACATCTCTTATTATTATTCAAAATTCATTAATTTCGACTAGATATATGAAAGTAATTTTTCTCATCTGCATTTTAGTGCCTGGTAAAGTTAATAATTTTCAAGCTGTGTCAGTGAAACCTAATGTGATAACTCTCCAGTGGTCTCTTCCAAGTAGTGAACAAAATGGAATATTAACTGGTTTTGTAATCACATATTTTGTCAAGGTAAACTCATCATCTTTATTAGTCATATGGCTAGCTTTATCCACATTTAGAACTTGATTGGTTATTATTTATTTATTTGTATGAATTGTAAGGTTGTATGCTATGTGTAATTATGCTACCACACAAACACAGTTTTTAAGTGATGTAAAGGAAATAAATCTGTGCAGTGTAGCACATTAACCAGATTATAAAAATGGTACATACATTAATTTATTTCCTTAGACTTTTATCCTACATATGCCTCTCCAGCTACAAATATTCTCAAAATAAGGTGGAGAACTCTTAAAAAAATTATAACTCTGGGCTTAAAGTTGATGTAAAAATAAAATATAACTTTTTAAAAGGTGCCCACAGAGAAAAGTTCTAATTAATAAAAAGCTCATTTTGCATTTATAATTTAACTGCATGGCTTCATGTACAAATTTGACAGAGATATTTGTAAGCAAATTACTAGATTATATCATTTTCAGTGGCTATTAATATGATTTCAATAATAATTTGATCTAATTTAGAGAGAAACTATAAAATAGAAGTCTGATTTTGGTGGTTAACAGTACTGTATTGGATAGCATAAAACTAGATATTAACTTTGTAACTGACTCAGTAAACCTATTCATTATTAGTGTCTTAAGGAGTTTTGCACGTGAAAACTATTTACTTTTAAACTTCGTAAATTTTAAAGAATAATGAACATCATACTAATTGGCCTTTTTGCTGTACAAGGATCACAAAAAACACAGAATTATTAACTTATTTTGAGCTGAAATCTGTTATATTAAGCTAAAACCCCGAGTTTAATTTATGTACATGAGCAAAAATTATGCTTGCAGAGGCAAGAAACATACATCTACTTGTAAGCAGTATATCTTCATATATATCTTTTATTGCAATTGTGCCATTTATTAGTGAACCATAATTAATAATATTTTTGTTAGAAGCTCTGCCAAAGTGGACTTAAAAAGCTTTTTAAATTTTTTATTATTATTATTTATTATGAGCCCTTCTTTCTTTTGTAACTGTTCATGTAATTCTGTTGTTTTTAAAATGGTAAAAAGTTTTGAATCATACCTAAAATTATCTTTAAAAAGATGTTCAATTTATTAATTTTGATATTATGGTTATATTCTTGGAATGCATGCTTTTAAGAGGGGCTGTATAATTTTTTTTCACCAAGTAGTAGTAGTAGTTACTTTGTAATGGAAGTTACCAATGTTCTCTTCACAGCGTGAGCATATGGGTTAAATGAGTAAAATAATATTTATTTTTTATTTGCTTCACATCATATCTAATTAGTTTTTTAATTCAAATTTTATATTGTATGTGCGCACGTTTTTTTTACGTTCTAATATAAATATAATAAGCTGCCTAATTTATTGAGAATGTTCATTAGATATAAGATGTTAAAATATTGACTTTGAACTTAGGACCTTCCCTAAATTTAGGTCTTAAAAATTTGAGCAAAAAGTGCACTTGAAATCCAAAGTAATGTGGCACATTACTTTGTACCACATTTCAGCCATGAAAACTTTTTCTGTTGTTAAACGTTTATCAGTACTTTTGTTTAGAATTTAATTTTGAAAAATTCTGAAGTAATTCAGAAAATTCTGAAGTAAATAAAACAAGTAAGCATGAGTAGTTTTATCATCGGTTTCATGCATATGATGCAAACTTGTTTAGATTTTCTTGAAATCACTTTTCACTGCATATGAAAGTTATGAGCTAAGCTATTAAATAGTTTGCTAATGAAGTGCACTTTTTAAAAAGCAGATAGTTTCTGAGTGATTTGCAGGAATTAAATAACTTGATTTTCAATCCTACATTTTTGTAACACCTGTTAAAACTCGTATAGCTAATGAATAAATTCATAATATTAGAATGTGTGTGTGCTTGCTTTAAGGGGGGAAAATGTCTCGACTGTCATTAGGTATTAATATTTTTCTAAAGATTTGTATTTTTATGCCCTTTCCTATACCAAAATTTTAGTTAAATTTCAAGCAAAAATTTGACAATTTAGAAGATTGTTTTAGATTAATTTTGAAGTTATTTTTCTTATCTTCAAAATGTTATTAAATACATTTAATTTTAATATCAAATGTATGAAAAATGTTGAAATATGTTGTTAATAGTTTTCACTTCTAATTTTTTTACTTTGCTGTGACATAGGGATCTTTGTTTCATCAGTATGAAAAATTTGGTCCTACTGTTATTGAAGGTACTATTAAAAATCTTGTACCAGGAAAGACATATGTATTTGAGGTAAAATAAATTTTGCCTTCATTACTTTTTTATAATATTAACAGATGTAAGAATCATATTTATGTAATATTTATATTCATTTTATATTCATTTGTTATTTTTTTTAATATTTAAGTAAATGCCAAAGAAAATTTGAGACAACCTACACTTTTTCACAACCCTTCTATATGATTGCCATGTACAGGAAAGTTGGCTTTAGTCGCTGTTCTTTGTATTAATAATGACAAGAAGCCAGATACTTACAGTTGATTGAAGAACTGTATCATTTGTATCTTTTTGCTTACGATCAAATGAAGGAGGGTGAGAGTATCTTTTGTGTAGTCGTACAACTGGTAGAAAAGTTGGTCTAAACTGTCAGTTGTCCATAGTAATTTGTTTGTAATTATCAATTTATTGTAATCTAATTTATTTTCAATTATTATGGTTTTAACATGTCATATAATTGTTTTAAACGTCTCAATGAATTTTACAGGGATTTTAGTTCATGCATGTTAAATTACATTCATTGTTTTATTCTCATTTTAAGCAGCAAATAATACCTTTGGAAATTTGGAAGTAGGTTCTAATCTATTATGTCTACATATGATATTATCTATATGTAGTATGAAATATATTAAAAAAATTAATAGATAATAAAATACATTTTATATTTAGCTTGATTTCATTAACATTAGTATCTTTTCCATATCTAAAGATACAAGCTCACACTAAAGTAGGACCTGGTGGGAAAGCAACTTTGGAAAAAACTCTGCCATTAGGAGGTAAGTTATATTTTGAACGTACCAAATAAATTTTGAGGATTCTCTTGACAGAGCTTTTTATCTCATAAAGTTCTTTAAATCATTCGCCCTATGGAATTGCTGTCGCTTTAAAAAGATTTTTAAGTAGCTTGATTAGTCTAATGTAGTTTTATGATTATATTTTGATAAATTTATTTTATCAAATAAATAAAAAATTACAAATGACTTAGATGCTTGATGTTTCAGAGTCCATGAGACTAGAAAAACTAGAAATTTTACTTATAGCTTTACTAATCTGAAATGTTGCTTAGTGTATATTGGGTTACCATGATAAAAACGTATAGCAATTCGGTATCTCAGAATGTTCTTGAAATCATTCCCCCCTATTGAGTTTCTCTTGCTTTAAGAAGATATTTAAGTAGCTTGATCTAATGTAGTTTTATGATAAAATTTGATAAATTTATTCTATGAAATAGATAAAAAAATGACTTAAACGCTTGACGTTTCAGAGTCCATGAGACTAGAAAAACTGTAAATTTTACTTACAGTGTTACTGTTCTGAAATGTTGCTTAGTGTATATTGGGTTACTATGATAAAAATACGTAGCAATTCATTACTATAGCTAAAATATTGCATTGTGTCTCGGATTTGAAATTTATTTCATAACCAAGATGCCTAACTTATTTAATTTGTGAATCATTTCAATAATACATTACATGTTCTATAATATAACACTGAATGAGTAACAAAAAGTGCACTATTGAAGTCTAGTTCATTAACGAATGACATTTGGTCAGTTTTAAATTATTTTGTGTATCCTTTATTGATTGCTGTTATCGTCTATGCCAATATAATCAGGAAAGATTTATTTTCACCAAATATATCTAGTATTTCAGGAGTATTTTAAATTATCCAAATTCTCTGAGTTTGAAAGTCATTTCCTTTAATTACAGAACATAGTGCAAAAAAATCTGCAATTTTCTTTTACAGTGCCTTAACTATTGCACAACATTAGTATTCCAAATGCTAAAAGTTAAACCATAAAGCATCCAATCTGTTGAAAAATAATCATCTTCATATCATATAATTTTCTTCTTTAATGTGTGATAATAAACCGTGCAGTTATGACTTGTATCTTGATTTACTGACCAACGTTTCACAACATAAAAAGTGGTAAAAGTTCATGTTGGATGAATTTTATTTTTATTTTATTATATTTATTTATCTCTTCCCCTTTCCACCACAAACTTTAGGGTGCACTGGATGGTTATCAACAATGAAGATAACTCACTTTGTTATGAAAAATTAAGTAAAGTCTATATGCATACTTTTTGCTTGAAAACTTTTGTTTGTTACTTTGTATTAATTCTGCAAACCAAAGAAAATGGTATGAAATCTTTAAAGTAAGAAATCTGTGATTTCTTACTTTTAAAACTTTGAAACTTTTTACTTTTACTTTTTACTCTTATTCGAATAATTTTTTACGTTACTAATTTATACCCTTTTATACCCTTGCTGTGATACATGGCTTTGCCTTCTTCCTGATTCTTGTTTTTTGATATCATAATACAATTCCTAATTTATTTTAAACAAGTCAGAGAATCAAAAATTAAGTTTATAATCATCTAACAAAAGTTAAATTGCCACAGTATACATTCTTTACAGTTTGCAGGAAACTTGAAATATGTTAAAAAACAGCTATCAAAACATTAGAATATTTACTTTTAATTTAGATTTTTAAGCCTCATAAAGCAGATTTAAAATAATAATAGAAGTTTAGTTTCTGTAGTTTATAACGATACCGAAATTTTCTTCTCATGACTTGTGTAGTAATAATGAATTTTTATTTATATAATATAAAGTGTAAATTTGCTGTACAAAAAAATCTTTTTTTAATTTTTAGCATCATTTACTATTTTATTTTTAACATTATTTTATACTTACTAACATTAGAAACTTATGATTTTTTATTTGTGTATTCACAGCACCCCCTCCTCCTGCTAGTAACATATTTCCTATAAGTGTTGGCAAATCATCAACTACAGCGAAAGTGCAATTTCGAAAAAATTTCTTTTCACATAGCCATGGCCCTATTACAAGTTATACTATTATAGTTGCTGAAGATGATAGCATAGATTTAAAGCAACAAAGGATGCCTTCTTGGAATGATGTGCAAAAATATTCAAAATGGCCCCCTTATCAGGTATTTACCACTCTCTGTCAATTTTTCCTTCTAGTAATTGAGGCAGTGAGTTTCCATTTTTCAATAAACTGTTTGGTTTTAAAAAAAATGTAAATGGTTTATGAATACTTTGCTCAGTTTTGTCTCTAAAATAGCTTTCGGAAATGATTCTCTTAAGCAAAATTTTGTATTTAAATATTATAGTACACTTAACTATAATATTTAAATACAAAATATTACAAAGGCTTCCTTTTTCCCCCCCTCGAATGGTGTACCATTTTGAACATGCATTATTTTCGAGTGACTAACATCTGCATGAATTTTATTTAAGGTCTTGTATTATCAATAAGCCAAATGTATTAGATTCAGGAACAATACCCAATTTTTTTTTATTATTATTTCCCCCT
>KK120285.1:314376-340126 GCA_000611955.2 Stegodyphus mimosarum
AAATTACATGTTGCTTTTAAATTGCCTTTTTTCTAAGATCTTGACTTCTGAAGAACAATCTGGCTGCTTCAAAAAATCATTTTATTATTATTTACAAATTATTCTTATACCTAGATCCTTGATTGAGATTAAAAACCATTATTTTCTTCTTCAGATAATGTACTCTTAGAGTAAATCATTTGCTCACATTTGTTGTTAAAAGGTATAATTCCAAGTCTCTCATTTATGTAATTTTAACTGCAGGATTTTCTTGTATTTTAATTTATCACTCTTATACTTTTCCTGAAGTCAATAGTCTGATTTTACTTACATAAAATAGAGAATTTAGCACACACAGTCATTAAATTCTTCATATTAATTCTATAATTATCTAAAATCTTTTAAAACCCTTGTGTTTACAGATGAGAAGAAATGAAAGGATACATTGTCAATTAATATCTCTCGAATATCTATTGTAGCAAGAAGAAATGAAACGAATGTTGCATTGTATTTTGTCTTGTCAAGTAAACTAAAATTTTATCAGTAGTTAAAATTTATTTGTGTGCTTTGCATAAGCATTTCCATTTTGTTATGAATTTTTCAGAAAAGAATAATGCAGAGGAATATTAAAAAAGCTACTGAAGCAATTTCTGAATTCTAAACTGACATTTAAACTTTCTATAGATTTATCAGAAATCAGGTACTTCATGAGAGAACAGTGTCTTTAAGAGTCATATTTCACTGAAATACATCTTATATTAGAAACGTGTGGTAATGTACAGATTTAGAAAATATACATTTTTATTGTATATGAATGTAATTTACTATTATTTATAGCATTATGAACAAAATATATACAAATAAACTGCCACTTTTGGAAAAGTCATATATCAGCAGTTTTTAAATTCTTAGAATTATCAATAAGAATATTGCTTTAGACTACAATTTTATTCAAGTTGCTTTCATCAAAGTGTGAAAATTAGTGAATGTTGCATTGCCAATTAGTCTGACATATTTTTTACTTTATTGACAGTTTGGTAATGTTTTTACTTTTAGTTATGGGATTATGGTGTGCTCAGGCATAAATAGTGTCTAAATTTTAATGACCAGTAATACTCTAGTTGAGCTTCTTCAATACACAACCCCCCACACACATATTTGTAAGATATAAAAAATGTGATGTCTGCTTTAAAATATAATCGGCGATCTCACAATTAACATTCTAAATTTGGTGCTCTCCCCCTAAGTTCATCCTTTCTCCCAAATTCGAGATCATTCGAAATTACATAACACTGCTTGAAAAAATGGAACTAAAACCCAAAATTAACCAATCACAGATTAGCTGTACTTTGTGCACCTATCTTGTATAAATAGCTAATAACTGCATAGATGTCTGCCAAAAGTACCATTATTACATATATATATCCACATGTAGAATAAAATAAAAAATACATTTGAAATTCATGACATATTCAATTTGGAATTAAACACATAAAAAACCAGAAGCCCAGTGGCAAACTGAAAGGAGCAGGGGGGATGCAAATATGCCAAAACCAAAAATGAAATATGAAATTCACATCTTTTGCTGCATTATTATCAGAGAGTTGGTACAATGAAAGAAGTAAATAAAGGAAGCAGTCTATTTCTGAACCGACAAAGTTACAAATTAAAGTTAAAAAATAGTCTTATAAAAATAATATGTGTCTTTATCAGCCCAGCCCCTACGGATTGAAGTAAACAGTGCAGAAAATTGCAAAATTATAGCCTCAGAAGCACAGGCAAATTCTAAAAGATTGCGGAAAATATCGACAAATTTATACAATTATTTTGGGTAAATAGAGCCCAAAAACCATTTGCGAATTTTTTAATCCAATATTTGATAACACAAAAATACATGCAAATTTTCAATACATGCAAGCCAGGTTTAAAAGAAACAGCACAAGTCATTAACAAACAATAAAGTTTAAAAAAAAATTTACAATTTTAGTGGACTGTATCCAGGCACATGTGAAGTGGAAGTAATCCAACGTATTAAAAAAATAAATGAAAATTTGATCAAAAGTTATAAAATAAAAAAAATGTAGGAGAAAATTCTTAAAAATCTGTAACACAAGATACTTACACAGGCGACTTTGTCATTTCAGTAAAAGATTTTAAATGAAAAAATATATTCGCCTGTGTAAGTAGCAAAGCCAAAATGTGTAATGTGATGAATTTAGAAAAACTATGAATTTTAACCTGGTTTAGCTCAATAAGAATAATTAGGAAAAACTTTCTAAAAATGTAGTAATAAAAATGAATAATTTGAAAAAAGAAAAAACTTTGAATTACATAGATTAGTGATCAAAAAAGATCACAGTTACAGTTCAAGGGACGTATTAATTCACTTCAGTTCAACGAATGGAATAATTTGTAGTTCAATGAATGGAATAAATTGTAGTGTTAATTACTAAGAAAATTAAAATGTTTTAAAAATTGAAATTCAAAGTGGAAAAATTCTTTTTGTAAAAGTATAAAAATTTTTAATTTTGTAAAAAAAAATCATTTAATTGAGAGAGAAATGTCTAGTAAACTGTGAGGTTAGTTATGAGTTAGAGAATGTAAAACAGGAATTTTAAAAAATGCTATATAATTATAGGTAACTTAAAGAAGAATAAAGGCAGAAAATGAAAAGAAGTTCTCAAATGTTATAAAATATAGAACTCACTCAAGTGGCCTTTCTTGAGACTTGGAAGCTGAAGTAGGCCCATTTTGGTAATAAAAGAGAAAACTATTAGACTGTCTAATCTAATTTAAAAACAAAGTTAGAATTTTGACAAGATTGCCTGAATCAGTTGTGGTAAGAGCATCCAAACTTCACTGTCTTAATGATTTAGGTATAGTCTTTCATGAAAAACAGTAGGAGGTGGTGAAGATCATTTTTAGATCTGTATTTTAGCTAGCTATTTTTTGATGAAATCATATAGAATTTCATTACCTTTTAATAATCGAGTTAATAAACTAAGTTATTTTTTAAATCATTGCTGTTATTACAAATGTTTTTATTTTTATTTTATTAGTAATAGTGTAAGCAATAATTTTTCTGGAGATATTAGGATTCCAATTAATTTTTTTTTAAATTAAAGTCTTCTTTTATGAAATAAAGTAAAATTGTTGGGATCATAAATTTTAACTCAAGATAATCTGCTTAGGTGTCTTCTTTGTTAATTTTAGTAAGCTTAAGGCATTTAGGATGCATACCTTGTTTTACAATTTCATTGTCATTACTAATAGCAATGGTGTCATCAATGTATCTGTAGGTAAATTTGAAAAATTCTTCACAAAGTAGGTAAACTGGGTTTCACCTATACCATTATGTCAGTATAGTGTGAATGTTCTTAAAACAATTAAATCAGGCATGCTTGTCAAAATTCTAACAACTTGGTTTTAAGATTAGATTGTCTAATAGTTTTCTCTCTCTTTTGTTAACAAAATGGACCTACTTCAGCTTTCAAGTCTCAAGAAAGCCTACTTGAGTGAGTTCTATATTCTGTAACATTTGACAAATTCTTCTATATTCTGCCTTTATTCCGTTTTCAGTTACCTATATTTAGAGCGATTTTTCTAAATTCCTATTTTGCATTCTCTAATTCACGACTAAACTTGCAACTTTACTCACAGTTTACTAGACACATCCCTCACCATTCTTTTAGTTTTACAAACAAACTTTAATTTTTCTGCTTTACAGAAAAAACTTTTTCAATTTGCATTTCTATTTTTCAAAAATATTTTTATATTTAACACAACTTATTCCATTTATTGAACTGAATAGAATTAATACGTCACTTGAACTCAAATTGCGAACTTTTGATGTATTTTTCCTCTTTCCAAATTATTCTTTTTTACTACTACATGTTTATATTACAATAGAAGTTTATTCTAATTATTCTTATTGAGTTTAATCAGAGAAATATATGAGAAGCCTTTAATGCTTCTAATTTGTTTTCAAATTTCATGATTAGTTTTAGTCAGTAGTACAATGTGCTGTGCAATAAATAGGCACCTATAAATTTTAATGCCTATCCAGCCAGTATCTAAAGATCACTTGCAGAGGGTCTCTAATATATATATATATACTGCAAGAATTGGGGATGCTGAACGTCTCAAAAAAATTAGGAAACAATGGCTTAGAACAGTGGTTTTTAAAATGTCAGCAGCTGGCCAGGAAGCAAATTTTGGTTGGTTATAAAAACGTTTAGAAGTTCTCTTTATCTTGTTATAAATACACTGGTGTGCAAAAATTAAGGACGAGACGGTTTTTTCAATATAACTTTGTACAAAAGCTTTCCAAATCAACACATTTAATACCGTAAGATCCCCAATACATAAGGACATGAGTAATGTGAGCAACACTTACTGAAAGAGAAATCAGAGGGATAAAAAGAAGCTTTATTGAAAAAGTAGCACGGAGTGCAATGCGACTGAAGGCCGAAACATCCCTGTGATGGGTGTCCAGCAAGAAACATCCGGTCTTTAATAGGGGATATGATCTCCCCTGACTGCTAGGCAGGTTTCACATCATTTGTGCATGCTGGATATGTGGTTGTTAATGAGCTGTTGAGACACTGCTGCTCGTTCCTCTTGTAGCACCAATCGCAGTTTCGGAATCGTTACTGGCGATAAGTTACGTGCTGCCACGGGTCTCCCTAGTAAGTTCCGTACATGCTTGACGGGATTTAGATCCAGAGACCTTGCCGACCAATCCATGTGTTCAATATCTTCACTCTCCAACAGCTCTTCGACAGTAACTGTGCGATGAGGTGGAGCGTTGTCGTGAATGAAGAGGAACTGAGGACCCATAGCCCTTGTGAAAAGACGCATGTAAGGAAGAAGGACCTCGTTACAATACCAGTCCCAGGTGACAAACCTCCTTGGGAGATATGAAGGTCGGTCCGGCTACCAAGCATTATGTCTGCTCGAACGAGAACTCCGCGACCTCCAAAACAGTCCCTTTTGATGATGTTGAAGGGGTTATTGCGTGTTCCCCGCTCTGTCCAGATGTGTATGTGTCTAGAATCGCAACTCAGACTAAATCTGCTCTCATCTGTAAAGAGTACTCGTCCCCATTCATTGTCTCCAATTCCGGTGTTCCCGGCACCACAGAGAACGCCTTCTCCGATGGGCATGCGTTAGAGGTACACACCGTACAGGGCGTCGTGCAAACAGACCACCACCGTGCAGTCTTCTGGCCACGGTAAAACGTGATATCGGTCGTCCAGGCGCCTGTGTCGTGTGTCTAGCGATTTTTCCTGCTGTCTGCTGCCTGTTTCTTCTGGCCTGTAAGGCAATATACCGGTCATCTGCGAGTGTGGTTCCTCGTGGACGACCACTACTAAACCCTCGGATAGCTGTTCCTGTAGTTTGAAATTGTCTCCAAAGTCGGGAAACGATGCTGTGAGCAATTCCGAACTCTGCAGCAACACTTGTCACACTGCGGCCTTCCTCCAACTTCCCAATGATTCGATGTCGAGTAAAAGCATCCAGATGTCATCTAACAGATTGATTGTTCGCCATTTCTCGCTGAGGCAGCAACTCGGTGTGATTTTAACTGCTATACGGCGTGCAATCTCTTTGCCAGAAATACTGATCTTACACCGACAACATGCTTTATACTACTCAGACACTCCCCCATTACGTCTACCTGCATATCTGCGCATGTGCTACCGTACATCACCTTACTTAATCTCCTGATTGGTCTTTCTGTCCGCTCTGCCTCTTCGTTCAGCTGATATGCTAATTTTTCGACTTCGTCCTTAATTTTTGCACACCAGTGTATATGTACATATGCCGCCCAAACGGTACAGTGGTTAGGGAAGCCGGCTACGATACCAAAGGTGCTGGATTCTAATCCCGGAGAAGGCATGGCTGCAATTGCCCATCCTTTCATAGGAGGGAAAGGTGGCCCACTTATTAGATGCTTCCACAGTAAAGTGGCCATCACTTCTGGTCTTTGTAGTGGCCAAGCCGAAGTCGGCTGAGGGTCCATACATATTTATCCGTACATATTTATTGAAAACTGTTAATTAATATTTAATAATTGCATATCACTAGTTAAGATTATTCCTCTACTACACTTTTCTTATAGCACTCTTTTTTAAGCTGTCTCTCGTTTTTTCAAAATAACTATGTGCATGTGGATTGTGATAAACAGGAACAGCTTGCATATGTATCACAATGCTAAAATGTTTGGGAAGCATTAAATTAAAATCTAGAAGATTCTACTTGAGAAAATTCCCTTGAATTTTGCCATTCGTGATGATAAATGGTCAATGATACCTTGATGCAATTTTTTTTCTTTTATAGAAAAATGTGTGATATAAATTACATAACAGCAAAACAATAAGCTGTTCCGTAACTTTCTTCATGAGCAGACGTCCATCAGAATACATGATGTAAAGAAGATGCCCTTAGTTACATGATGTATGGGAAATTCATTCATTTCTCATCTATAATTATTTATTAGCTTACCCAAAATGGACATAGTATAAATAAAAAGGGAAAATGGATGCACTACGATTTCATGCTATTTAAATCAATATTTAATTGTTGCAAATTTATGTTAGTAAAGTATGTGTTGCATGTAGAATAATCTAGATTATTTTAAGGTACAGCTTCTGGTATCTCATATGCATACAGTATGAGACAGCAATGAGTTTTTGCTTTAGCACACCATGAGATGTGTTCAGATTTTACAATTATTTAATTTAAATACATATTTTAATTCTTGTATATGTCTGAATAAAATTATTTACACTGCCTTTATCAACTAGTTACATATAATTTCAAGCATTTCATTAACATAAACCATTCTTTGATTTCAGGTTACAGAACCATTTTATCCTTTTAATGGAACATCAACAGTAGAATTTACACTTGGCACTGAAGATTGCACTAATGTCAAAGGATACTGCAATGGTCCATTAAAGCCAGGAACAAATTACAAAGTGAAAGTTCGAGCATTTACTGCACCTGAAAAATTTACAGATACAGTGTATTCCTATGCATTTCAAACAGGTTTGTATTTACTAATATATATTTATAATTTATGTTGATTCTTTAATAAGATTAAACAATGATTTTAACATTTTATAAGTTTGATTAAACTTGATTATAAAAAATACACAAATTAATTTTTTTTTATTTATTTTTGTGGGAATTTATGTAGTGATAAAAGTAATTTTATGTAAGTAACTGAGAGCATAAACGTAAATACTAAACCAATACCAATAATAATGTTATGAGATTCTGTCAGAAGATTGTAACGGGAAATTCATATCTGCTACTAAAACTTTTCATATAGCTCATATTATTTGGTTTTTATGTTTTCTACATATTTTATGTAACTAATTATTAAAAGAAAAACTATTTAAACACTTTGTTTTACTTCTATAGATACTGATAACACTGCTATGCTGGCTGGAATAACTGTTCCTTTAGTACTTATTTTATTATTAATAATCACTGTTATCATTGTAAGAAGTAAAAAGAGGCATGGACCTTTCACTAAGAAAGTAGCAGATGGCCATATCAAAGATGATTCGATGTCCATTCCTGAGAGCGAAATAATCACAAGGTGATTATAATTTACTTGTTAATTTACTTCTATTGCTGTTAGTATGAATTTAAAAAAAATATTGCATAGGTGTACCAAAATAATTTTAAAACAGAATCTAAGAGCAGAGTAGATTGTATTTGTAATGAAATTTAATTTTGAGCATTACAATACATCAGATTCCTTTCTGATATATTAACCTTTGCTAATAAATTTTGTAATTATTAGTATTATATTATAAGTATTATAATATATTAGTAATATACAAAAAATACCATTGCAGTTACATATATATCACAATGGTCATATAATATACTATAATATTAATAATATATATATAGTGTGTGTGTATATAATATTGTTGTAGAAACATTCATAGTGTATACACTGAGACATTGATCCATAATGAAGAAAAAACTTTGAAGTTATATAGATGCAATAAAATGCAGGTGTAGAAGATTTAAATCATATTCCTTTTATTTTAGTTAAACAAATAGTTGGCACATTAATCTTGCCTGTTCCAGAACAGTTGCATTTTTAATTTTGTTGTGATAGGAAGAAAAGCAGTAAAATGCATTTTAGCGAGAATAGAGGTAGAAGCAGAGTGAGCAATTATCCTTCTATGGCAGCTTATTAAAAGAAACTTCTGGTTCTCCAAATTTTTTTAGTTAAATTCCGAATTAACTACGTCATTGGTGTTGAGTAAATCATATATACGGATTGATCTAGAAATCATGCTGTACGGAAAAGGTATTACTATTTTAGAATAGAGGAGAAATATCAAAATTAAACATTAAGGGGCTATTGCTAATTCAAATTATAATTTATATTTACATATTTTTTATCTTACATCCCTTTCAAAGGAGAAAGAGGCCTAGCAATAGAGAAGCCTTTTTAGAAAAAAAGTGCTAAAGCAGTAGCAGACGAAGAGAAATATAATTTTGGAAATATTTAGGATAAAAAATATGTAATTATAAATTATACTTTAAATTAGCAGTAGCCCCGTTTTTCTTCTTACTTCCCCTTACTATTCTAAAACAGTAGTATTTTTTCCTAAACTGTACCATATAATCTTTATCTTCTGCATTGCACATAATTCTCAGCCAGTCAGATTAAAGATTTTTACTGTAAATATCATTGTCTCTAATTGATCACCCTCTTTCCCCTTACTTTCCTCCTTTGACTTGCTTCTGCTACCCGCATATGGTTTTCCTTTATCTATAAAAAAGATGTAAGCTTTCAAAATTGTGCGGATGCATAGAGCACCCATAATGTTGATATGTGAATCTGTTTTACTTACTAGAATAAAATTATGTTTGAATGAATACCTTTTCTGCTAAAATTTTTCTTCTCCATTGTTTTGTTAACTGGTGTATCTTTTAATCCTGAAGATATCCACATGGCTCTGTCATTCTATGTGAGTAGCTGAGAAACAACAAGTCATCCTCACAGTATCATTATGTATATATATTGAATTGTTTTTATTTACAAATTTATATATGCTTAAAATATGCTCAGAATTTGAAATAAATACATAGTGGGTAATCTGTTATCATTTGATAATAATAATAAAAGTCAATTTCTAATTTATATCAGAACTCAAATGCCATATTGAAACATACAATATTACATGATAACATGTAATATTATATTCTGCATTTCTGAAAGATTTACTTGAGCTGTAAAACATTTTGACTTGTATCTAGGGTAATTAAACATTTTCCATTGCTTAAAGTTGTTTTTCTCCAGTTTTCAGGGTGTATATAACTTTTTCTATAAAAAGTAAGAGGAAAACATTGATTAAAGCTACTATATAAAACTGATGATCAAAATTAATTTACTCTGCAGTTTTAAATAGAATTCATAATCTTGAAAAATTATCTTTAATATTTAGATACCTTACATCACAGTAATTCACAGATTTAAGGTATTCAAAAAGATCTAATTAGTGTTAGAACATAATTCTTTTATCTTTCATAATATATATGCTTCAGGTTTTACAATGGATTTCTTTTCATACATGCAGCTAATATCATGTTTAAAAAATAAATGTTATTTGAAAATTTTCTGTTATCCATTTGATTTGAAGTGTTTCTAAATTACTTCTCTTTCTTAACAGAGAAAAGTAGAATTAGCTTTCTTATAAGGTTATCATAAATAAATATGTTCATATTTTTATTGTAGTGTGCACATTCTGCATTTGTGCATTATATTAAATTGGCTAAATGTGTCTGCATGGCTGAAATTCCATCTTATACAGTATTATTTTTTTAACGGCCAGGCGCTTTATTTAATAGCCTTGTTCTACTATAAGGGCCAGAAGTGATGACCGTTTCATTATGGATGCACCTAATAGGTGGCCACTGTTGCCTCCTATGAAGGGACAAATAGTTACAACCATGCCTTCTTCGGGCTTTGAACCCTGGCCCATCGGTATGGCAATCAGTGTCATTAATCACTATACCGCCTCGGTGGCCATCTTATATGGTGTTATTATTGAATATATCTGAATACGTTTTCATATTTGTATTATTACTGGTATATCTTGGTTTGTTTTCATATTTATAATATTATTGGATGTTTTCATATTTATAATATTATTGGATATGTCTTTGTTTCCTTATTTCAACCTTGCATAAATTACTCTGCAGACGAGTATTATTATCCATTCATTATGATGCCATCACTTTTGAAGAGAATGATATGAATTCACTACTAAGAATACAGTCAGACATTCTTGTGAGTAGCCTCTGTAATGAAGATTAGCAGTGCCATTATTCACTTACTGTTTGCATATAATTTGCTCATAAATTTAATTGCTCTCTTGTTAAAAATAAAATTTATAATCCGAATTCTAGTTCTCGCGTGTATTGTTGCTGTTCTACTTTTTTTTCCCTTATTGTTGTTATTTATCAAAAAAGGGACTACTCATCTGGTGCCAGTTCAGGTCTTGTCTGCAAAACTGTATGTATTTTTGTTCTCGTAAAATATAATTCTACCTTCTAGCAGTCCTGGACTAAAGGCTAAAACATTGAACATTGGTAATTTGGTGCTGTTTAATCCCAATGTTACAGGTTAGTTCTTGATAACTTTCAAAGCTCCTGTATGTGTAACATAAATATAAATCTATTTTATCTATGAATGGAACTTTTCTAAGGAAGATGAACTCTTTGATGACTTGCCATAGCAAATTTTATGGTTGACTACTCACAACTAAAATGTTATTAAAGAACATTTTTCCTTAAAACTGAAAACATTTCAGGCCTTTTCTTAAATATTATTTAATATACAATTTCTTTTGGAAGTTAGTAAATGAGCTTTTTCAATTTATTTCAGTCGACCAGTTAAACTGAAAGATTTTGCTGATCATTACCGATTCCTGTCAGCTGATTCAGATTTCAGATTTTCTGAAGAATTCGAATTATTGAAACATGTAGGAAGAGATAAACCTTGTAATGCTGCAGATCTTCCAGTCAACAGGCCTAAGAATAGATTCACAAACATCCTTCCCTATGATCATTCCCGTGTAAAGCTCATGCCATCTGATGATGATGAAGGATCTGACTATATTAATGCCAATTATATACCAGTAAGTTTTGTTGCAGTATGCTGTTTACTTCATAGTGAAACTCTTTCATTCTGGTGTTGGAATTTTATTTTCTGATACATTAATTTATTTCTCAGACTTAATTTTGCTTTGCATAATTACTTATATCGTAATTTCTCCAGCAAGCTATATTTCCATTAAGTCTGATATGTTAATTTATTTGTCACAGTTTTGCTACATATAATTATTTTATGTCATGATTATTATAGCAAACTATACTTCTGTTTTTTTAGTACATTTTGATGTCTTCTTTGTATAATGAAAACTCTTATTTTGCTTGTTATAAGAATCGTGTAAAGAGTTTTTTAGGTTAAAAGATTGCATTCAGTTCTCAAGTATTAGATAATCTTAATCACCACCTAATAAATATCCTTCTTCAATTTTTTAGGGATATAATTCTCCTCGAGAATTTATTGTTACTCAGGGGCCTTTGCACAGTACACGAGACGATTTTTGGAGGATGATTTGGGAGCAGAATTGCCGTGCTATTGTGATGCTAACGAGGTGTGTGGAAAAGGGAAGAGAAAAATGTGATCATTATTGGCCTTATGATACCCAGCCTGCTTATTATGGGGATATTCAAGTGACCATTCTGAATGAATCTCAATATTCAAAGTGGACAATATCAGAATTCAAAGTTTCTAGGGTTTGTATTGCTTGTTTGGTCACTAATATGTACTGTATTAAACAAAAATGCATTTGAAATATGCATCATGCAGCAAAATGAGAATTATAAAATTCACTATATATAATAATGCAGGCTTAAAAATGTGTATAAGTCATAAAACTGAACTTGTGTGATTCAAGCTTAAAATAGTTATATTTTAAAATTTCAAAAATGTAGCCAGTTTTATTTTTGATTCTATTCCTTGGTGGAGCTTCTCTCTCTCTGTTTAAAAAATACATATAAATAATATCGCTTACACAGAACACTAAAAATGGTGTCTCCACCAACACCTTTTTGCCTAACTTGACAAGCATCATACTCTTATTCTATTGACGTTTCTTTGACATCTTCCCATTATGATTGGTTTATCTTGTTTGCTAATCAAGGCAGGTATCATAGCTGGTGCAACCAGTGTAGCCCCACCGGCTAAAAGAATTTAGAGATGGCAGAATTTTAACAATTTGGATAGGCAGAATTTAAGAGCCTTAGGGATTGCACAGTAAAAAACAGGACAGTAAGTAAAAAGGCCTAGCCTCATCTTTGTGGCTAATACACACTCATGTCCAAATTTATCTTTACATGTAAGAAATCACAGTTTCTCGGAAACTGTGAGCTGTAATTTTATGAATTTGAGCAGAATGATACATAATGTCATAATGCAAAAATAGAAAGGAAAAAATTTAAGAGCTCTGCATATGATATAAACGTGCAGCAAGAAACAATAAAAGTGGTAATATGTTACAAGGAGAGTCCAGAAAAAAGGAAAATTTGGAAGGAAATTAAGGCTTATGAATTTAATATGGAATGTGATCTTCCCTGATTTGTACATGCATATCACAATGTGTTTTCATGCTGGTTAATTACAGTTTTGGGAATTAAGTTTCACTCATCTAGCAATGGCTTTTAAGCCATTTACATCTTTAGCAGGCGGATGTCGCGATGCAACTGCTTTTCCAAGGTAGTCTCATAAATTCTCTATTGGATTTGCTGACAACGATATTAGCTCAATGTCTTCACTTTCAAGGAACTTCGATTCAACAAAGTATGCTTGATGTGGACGAACATTATCGTCCATAAAGTCAGATCCCATATGGAGCTTTGAAAAGTCTCATATGAGGTTCTGAAACCTCATCCCGATACCTCTGGACAGTCACAGATCTGCTTTTGGAAACACGTTGTTGCATACATCCTTTAATCACTATTCCTCCTCATATCATCACACCTGTATTAATGAAACAGTTACATTCAAGTTCAAAGGAAGATTTCATGTCCTGTCTCCAGATATAAACACATTTAGAACCATATGTTTAACTAAACCTCAGCTTACCAGTAAAGAGAACATAGGACCACTGGTGTTCAATCCAGCTCTGATATTCTTTACACCAATTAAAGCAATCCCTCTTATGCTATGAAGACACTGAAACATTATACCCTTGGCTTTCTGGTATAAACCCTTTTTCATTAATCATTCTGTATATCATTTGCTGTGATATAACAGTTCCAATGGTGGCTGAAATCACTCAAATTAACTCTCCAGCAGCAAGCTTCCTCTTGCCATAGGAATTATTGCCAGACATTGATCATGAGAAGCAGTTATTAATTTATGACCTTGCTCAGGCTTCCTTACAAAAGTTTCAAATTGTTTCCATATCATAGAGAACTGCCTGTTTTCAAATATTCATACATCTCACTGCCTCCATGATTGTTTGCCCTGCTTTTGTATTTCCTATGATTCATCACTTCACAGATTCTTCCAAATGATACTTTGGAGCCATAGCAAATCGTTTTGAGTCTGTATACACTGAAATAAAATGCTGGATTGCAGAAATTAACTCAGATAGTCACCTTACACAAATCACTTGTCTCACAGTTAGATGACATAATGACTTGATTTGCCAATCAGAAACAATTTGATCAATTTCGATTGGATAATGTGTCTTTCACACATTCCTTGCAAAAATGCCTTACATTGATTGGATATTTCATGGAAGATCTTTATATTTGGGTATGGAAAGATAAATTTGAGCATGAGTGTAGTACATTTAAATACATAATTTGATTCATTTATTATAATTCAGATAACCTGATAGATAAGGGCAATTTCAAGTAAAACAAAAGTTTAAAATTATTTCTATTTTTTTAAGCTATGTTCTATTGTAAGCTTAAAAAATATGTTCTATCTTTTTTCTTAAAAGTCATAATTCACATTATATTGTAGCATGCATCCAAGTTCATAACAGACTGAATGCACACAGAATTGATGATAGCTTGATTAAATTTATTCTAAGACAAGAAACACTTCACAGTTCTGGAAATTTCCAGAAAAATAGTCATACAATTCTTCAGAGTGTCGCAGAGTACAATCAGTTGTTACGCTTCTAGCTACTAGTAGAACATTAAACATAGTGCAATGCAAAGCACAACTAGAGAGAGGAGCTAACCTGGAGATATCTCAATACTCCGAACTCACGCTGAACTAACAACACAACTGAGGAACTGATGCTCTCTCTGGTCGTATATAGTTTTCACTCATCCACTGAGATATTTGTAATATTTTGTGCTTCTCAAATTACTGGAAGGTGTATGAGGACCGAATATGGTTGCAGTTACACAGAGCATCAAATACAGTTATTCAATTACAATACCCATTACAGTTTTACAGGGACTGGAATCAAATGGTCGCCAACTTTGGCGATATCTCACCAAATTAGCGAGATAGCCATTTGCTCAATGTTAAATAGACTTGCCCCTGCATTCTTGTTTTTCTAGCAGAGCATCGTTTCTCTCAGTATTTTGTGTTACATTATACAGAAAGATACAAAAATTTTGCATATAATTTTACTAAATTTATCTATCTATGTACAAAATTCGTAACAATATTAATCTGAGAATGAAAGCATTTTCTGAAATGAAAGTAATGGTAACTATACATTAATTATGTGTATAAATTTTTTATTTCCTTTTAAGCATTTGAAACTGAAACATAAAGCAAAGTAATTATTTGTAATACTTTTTTCAATAATAATTATTCTATACTTTTAATTTAAACATAAATTTTAAAAAAGAAGAAAGAGATGCAATATAATGTGTACGTTATGTATTCTAGGGTTTATCTTCAAAATGTGAATGAAATGAATAACATAATATTAATGAATTTAATTCATGGTTAAAATGGATTTTCTAAAGTTGAAGTACCAGCTTATAGGTATACACTTGAGCATATTATATCATTCTCATTAATTTAATAAAAAATAATTTTTTAATGAATTTATTTTGCAGGGAGATCAGTCACGCATAATTCGACATTTTCACTTTACAACTTGGCCTGATTTTGGGGTTCCAGATCCTCCCCAAACACTTGTTAAATTTGTTCGAACATTCCGAGACAGAATTCCACCTGACAATAAGCCTGTAGTAGTGCATTGCAGGTATTTATATTTTCTATCAGTTTTTAATTATTAAAAGTATTAAAATGCATTAGTAGAGCACAGTATGTTATGAAGAGCATTTTTAGTTTGCGAGTAATGTTCTTGTGTATTCATATGTTCAGCATGTTAGATCTTAAATTCTTCATTGTGCATATACATTTTTTATAGTTTATGGTATAAATACAGATTTCTATCTGCTTTTCCTCTCTTTTAAGGTAAAAGCAAACAGAAATCAATGATTAAATTTTCCTCTCTGTTGACTGCATAAACACATAGAACAATTTTTGTTTTAAATACTTCGAATTTGTTGTGCTAGAGTTTCTATCCCTGAGCTTTTGGAAAAAAAAATTGCTTAAAGTAGTCATGTCTTCAGACAGTTTCTGGACTTTGGTTAATGTGTTGATATTCGGAGATAAAGCTAGGGCTTTTTCGTAAGATTTGTGTGCACCAAATCTGTGTGCATATGATTTAGCAGGCTGTTTCTCAGCAATTATGGGAATTTTTCATCCCTCCATAACTGGCTGTATGTCCCACATTGCAGTTTGTGAGCTATGGTTGTGCATTTCTTTTTGCAGTGACGAGGATCGTGCTTTAAACCACACAAGTTTTTTCCCTGGTTACTTTTTCTCGAGAATGATTAAACTGTGAAAGTTTCATTTGATGATCATGGCTACCAGCTTTGTCATATTGTAGATGAGTCTTTACTTGTCTTTCTTAAAATAGGGTAATGTCTTCTATATTTTGTTTCTAACTGTGAAATCTTCATAGTGTGGTCTTGATACGAGCTGTCGTTTTCTTGGTTGAGTTAAAAATTGCAAACTTATTTGCAGTTAGAACTTCATAGTAGGACTAAGAGTGTTTTTGCTGGTGTCAAGTTTCTGTTCTTGATCGCTTCTGCATGTGGCTTGAATACTAGGCCGAGCAGTGTTTTGAATATCTGGAATATGCTGTGAATAGCAAGTACAGAACAGTTAGCAGAAAGCAGTTCAGCCAGTTCATTTCCATCACAACCGGAGAGCACACTTTTAGCTGCTCGGTTATGAGTGATATCTCATAACCGCCATCGGCATCTCATTTCAGAATGTTGCTGGTTGCATATTGCCTTTTACTACATGTTTGTCAGTTATTTTTCTATATTATATAAATTTGTTTTAAATTCATTTAGGCCATGAATTATTCTCACTTCAGCAGTACAGTCTAATTGAAATTGTTACGAAAACTAATGTTGTACTTAAAAGTACTATTTTTACTCATTTCTTGTATGAATAAAGAAATAAGATAGAAATAGATAGTCAAATAGAAAAAAATTATGTAGGACATAATAGTTTAATATACGTTGACAAATGCATTAATTTAATATTTTAAATAATTCCAATGCTTTATATACATAAAATACTAGTTCTTCCATCAACTTTATAATAATATTTAAGTAATGTAGTAAGTTTTCGTCTAAATAGAGCTAATTCTATTTGTAGCTAACTCACTATCATTTAAAATCATATGATTTACGTTTAAGAAATAATACATAATTATTCATATAACCTTCTTGAGTGACATATTTACTTGCATGCGTTTATAAGTTTTATATGTACATAATTACTCATGTTTATTAAATATTATGCAAATAAGTTTTGAAAATTTCTGCTTATGACCTAGAAGTTGATCTTATAGTTTCTAGCTTATGCGTATAAACAGCAAAGCAAAATATTGTGCCAAATAAGGTAACAACAGCAAGGTAATATAATATTTCATGAGTTATTAACATAGAACTGCCATTCAGAATTTTCGACATATTTGCAATCTAATAATCATTGCATGCAATTCCAAATCTCAAAGTATTACTATTAAAATTCACTTCAAATTTAACTTAGTGCAAGTAGCAGATTTTAGCACTAACATAAAGATCATTGCATCAAACTTTGCTTTACTGCATATTGATTATCACAGATTGCTGTGTATTGTTTGAATAAAAGTAAGGAAAAAGAATAATGGCCCCACTATACTGAAATAGTATTAAAAGTAATAGTAGAATTTTTACAATTGATTACTAGAATACTATTTGGATAGTTTATCGCAATGCATTAATTTGCCAGTTCAATTATGCATTATACACCAGTTCCACAAAAGTCTTTATGTGGCCTTTGTGTTCCATACCCCATTGGTCATAGATATGTATTTCCAGTTACGAAAGTGCTTTAAATAACACAAATATTCATATCTTGTCATTCTTAAGTTTAAAAAATATTTGTCTCATCATACATTCCTGCCATCCCTACAGTTATGTTTACTAAAAGTTTATATGCATTCTAAAAACTAAAACAAAAGATGTTTGATTCCCATATGACAAAAATGCACCAAGGTATTTAATTTTCAGATCAAAGTTTTCTGAACATTTAGGTGTTGTACACAAACTGATGAGCAAAATGTATAAATCTGTGTGTAACTAAATATGAAATATCAGTTTAATAAAAAGTCTCTGATGTTAAGCAAAAAGTGACGAACATTGATATGACAATGGTCATAATTAGTTTTTATTAACACAGATTTAATCCAAGAGGAGATCTTATTCACAAGTTCTTATAGAATTCATATCTAGAAAATAGTGGCAGGCTTTAGGTATCGGTACATAGGTAACCTGTAGTGCTATTTGCATAAATTAAAAGTTAAAAATATTTCTAGTTTAATTAATTTTTCATATAATTATTAGATTATTATCCTAATGTAATAAAACTGCATTTGAATATTAGTGAGATATTTTTAGCATTACTTTTGGTATGCTT
Source organism: Stegodyphus mimosarum (assembly GCA_000611955.2). Taxonomy (NCBI): domain Eukaryota; kingdom Metazoa; phylum Arthropoda; class Arachnida; order Araneae; family Eresidae; genus Stegodyphus; species Stegodyphus mimosarum. Next base: position 332,429 of record KK120285.1, read on the forward strand.
TTGGTATAGCAAATGTAAAAAATTACAAATTAAAGAATGTTAATTCTAGTATATGGATTAAGTAATTCTAGTATATGGAGTTCTAGTAATGGAGAAAGGAGAATCAACCTCGAATTATCCTAATTTATTTTCTAATTCTTTAAGGAGAGCAATAAGTTGAAATTTCTGGTGCTGTGAAATCCATAAAAATTGAAAATTTTAAAATTAAATACTTTGGCCAATTTCTGTGGTACTGGAGACAAACCTTTTGTGCTTTATTTCTTAGAAATTATATAAACGTTTTTAAACATTGTTGTAGAATTAAGGGACGGAATGAAAAAATAGATTTCGTAATTTTTACAAACTTCATTTTTTTAATTTGAAAAGTGTTGTTCAGAGGCTCATATTCAGAGTGAAAAATCCATCGATTTAGGACAACACAATTTATTTAAACAAATAATGAATAGCACACAGCAAATCAAATTGACCATCACACAGCATATAGTATATCATCACCTCCGTACGCTCTGACAGATGGATGCGTCGGGAAAAGAGGCAGCTGCGCCACAATAATTAATACACATGCGCATAAGAAAAAATAGTTCACTCGCCTCCACCCAACACACCTCTCCTGCGAGCAACATTTTTTCAATACAAAAATGAACTACAAAAGAACGATATATAACACATTACATTAAGAAATTAAGGAAATTACTTTCAATGTATACATTAGTTTTTCTTCACTGACACTTTTAGTAAGAAAATCTGCAATCATATTATCAGTTTGTGAATATTCCAATTTAACGACATTGTCCTTTATTAAATCCTTCATAAAATGGAAACGTAAGTTCGTGTGTCTGGATTTCGTAGAAGATTTGGCACAGTTGATCTACTGGATAGCAGCTTGACAGTCTGTATTCAAAGTCACTGCATCATTCAAAAATTGTTTACATTTTAATTCTGATAATAAATTTACAGTCCAAATAATATCCTTACAAATTTCAGAAATAGAAAATAATTCTGCTTCGCAAGTAGAGAGACTAACACTTCTTTGCTTACAGCATTTCCAAGAAATCAATGAATCATCTAGTAAAATAGTACCACCAGAAAATGACTTACCAATTTCTGCATTTCCCCAACTAGCATCAGCATATGCATTTAAAACTCCTAAATCATTCCTATAGAAAAGTTTTTTGTTTTTTGTACCTTTTAAATACCTTAATACCTTTTTAGCCAAAAGATAATACCATTTTTCTGGTACCTGATTAAATCGTGACAAATAAGTTGTTACAAATGATATATCAGGATGCTAAATATAAAAGTTCCCCAATTAATTCCTGATACAAAGTTGTATCAATCTTTTCATTTGTACATGGAAAACCTTTATCTGCCCCTTTAACGATTGGCGTTTTTACTGCTTTGCAATTTTCTAGATTGTGTTTAGTCAATAAGGATTCAATATATTCTGTTTGAGACAAACATATACCATTTTCAAGTTTTTCTGTTTGCATTCCCAAAAATTTTGAATTAATATTTTCATGTAACTCAAATACATTTTTAATTTTAGAAACTGTATTTTCAAGCATTTCTTTATTATTACAGAATACAACTAAATCTTCAATATACAAACATAGTATAAAAATGTTTTTGGTATCATTATAAATGAATATACAACTATCAGATGCTAATTGTACCAGTCCAAATTTTTCTAATTCAGTTTTTATTTTCATATACCAATTTCTACCCAGTTCAGGCAACCCATAAATACTTTTCTTTAATTTACATACTTTTCTTTCTCCAATCAGTTTTTCATAACCAGGTGGAGGAGTCATATACACATCCTTGTTTAAGTCACTGTACAAGTATGCTGTTTTTACATTATAAAATTTAACAGTCAGATTTCATTTAGCTGATAATGCAAGCAATAATATAAAAGAGTCAATGTTAAGAACTGGTGAATATGATTCAGTGTAATCCTTATTTTTTATTTGATTAAACCCAGCCGCTACTAATCGTGCTTTATATTTTACTTCCCCAGAGTCTCCTTCCTTCAAAGTATACAGCCATTTACTTTTACTAATTTTGTTTTTTCATGCCTTTCTACAATTTCCTACATTTTGTGTTTATATAATGAATCTAATTCATTTTCCATTGCCGATTTCCAGTCATACCAATTAGCACTATTTTTTGCGTTGGAAAAATCGTTCGGAACATTACTGATTATATTTGACGACAGTTGTTTTGATTTGAGCCTCTCAGATGTCTTAATGGTATTTCATTTCGATTATTTTTGTCATAGCTGTCAGATGTTTGGATTTTATTCCCTCTATCGTCGCCCCCGCTACAACGGCTCATGTCGGTGACTTCGAAATTCGATGAGTCAGCATATTCGCTTGCTTGAGTATTTTCCGTAACAACCAATTCGAGGTGTGGTTTTTCACTTTTTCTTTTCTGATCTACTTTGTTTTCCTTCAACGAAATTCCTTTTAATTCTTCAATATCCCGTGTTCCTATGGTTTTGTTTTTTCTCATATACTTACTACCTCTTAAAGATTCGTTAAATTTAACCGATCGTTCTTCAATTATTTTATTACTTGCTATATCATAAATATGATACCGTTTTCTTTCTCTAGCATATCCTAACATTATCCCTCTTTTTCCTGGTATATCAAATTTGTTTTGCATTATTTTTGGAATGTGAAAATATGCCGCACATCCAAATTTTTTTAGATAGTTTAATTTGGCTTTTTACCCAGTCCAAATTTCTATAGGAATTTTTTCTTTCCCTTTCCGATTTGTTAAATTTGATACTTCAGTTCTAAAATTAATTTCGTCTGCCCAGAATTTTATCGGAAGCTCACTCTCATGTAGTAATGTCCTAGCTCTTTCCAAAAGAACTTTGTTTGCCCGTTCAGCTTTTCCATTACTTTTACTATTATGTGGAATTGTTTTTTCATGAAAAATACCCGAATTAGCAAGATAATTATCTAATTGTTCATTTACAAATTCTAAACCATTGTCTGTTCTCAAATGTTAAATTCTTTTACCAGTTAAATTTTCATACTTAGCTTTAAATTTAAAAAATACATCAAATACTTCATTTTTATTTTTAAGAAAATAAGTAAAATTCATTTTAGAAAAATCATCCACTAAGGTCATAAAATATTTAGACCCACCAATTGATTCAGTTTGAACAGGACCACACAGATCCGAATAAATTAATTCTAAAATTTCTGAACTCTGATTAATGTCAATATTTGGATGACTTTTTCTAGTTATTTTACTTATGTCACAAGTTTCACACTTAAAATCACTTACATCATTAACCTTCCAGCACGAGCGTTTTCGCAAAATTTACGACAAATTCGGTTTTTAATGCACATTTTTCGCATATCGAAGCTGAGACGTCTGAAGGTCATTTCTATTCCTTCTTTGTACCCTCCCCCACATCATGGAATATGCCAATAGAAAGTCATTTCACTTTTCTTTTTCTTTACTGGGCTTTTGTGCTACGTGGCAGCTTTTTTGTAAAAGTTATGACACACGTGTGGTCGTGGGTGAAAATTCGGAAAATATATTTTTTCTCAAATATTTTGTAATTTTGTGTTATTAATTTCCTTGTATTTATGTGTCAGAGAAAAAAAGAGATCATCAACATCTATGAAATGCGAAACATGCCTTAGATACACATGCAAACGCCATTCTATTACTATTACTTCGAATTACTATTACTTCTATTACTTCGAAGTTCACATTGCATATTTGCATATGCAATGTGAACTTCGAACATTGAGAAATAGCTTTAAAATTCTGTTTTTCCATTATTACTCTACTCTATTCTATTCCTAGTATTACCATTCCTTATTTTCTTTTATTTCTATTTTTTAGAAATAAATAATAATATAAAAATTGAAGTTAGTTTAAAGTGAGTTTTTGTAACCAGTAAGAAGTAAATTTCCTTGCAGAAGTTAAGTAATGCTAAACTTATGTTTTTTCCTACCAAGGTGATTGTATTTTCCTTTTTTATTTGTCTATATTTGCCTTTGATGAATATTAAAATTAGCTTCGATTTTAAAATATAATTATTAAATAATAAATTTTAAATTTTGTATAATGAAATACATCATTGCATTTCCATCTGACTAACATAAGAACTTAAAAATAATTTACTTATATTTGAAAGTGATATCATTTGTATTTTGCAATAATAAGGTTAATATTTTATTTCTTAACAAATGTATTATGAATATTCACTCATTTCTGTCGTTTTTCGGGACGAAAACGGTAAAATAACGGATGTCGTAAAAAATACGACGCGCACATGCTCATGTAAAATTGCAAAGCGAGCATGCTGGAAGGTTAATATCAATGTATTCTTTCATTTTAAGCATATACTTTGGATTCAAATGGCACAATCTACTATGCCAAAGTTCATAATTATTACCAGTACAATCAATCATTAGCAATGAAACATTCAGAATTATAATATGGTTCTAAATTAACTTCAAGCCTACCGTTATTCTTAAATGCTATAAAAAGTGTTAAGGAAAGTGCACGAACTCAATTAATCCATAATAATTTAATATGTTCATTATAATGTAGATTTTTTGTGGCAACAGTGATGTTTTGTTTACTTATGCTTTGAGCGTGACAATGCATGGAATGTTCTTTCATTGATATGTTTAGAATGCTAATTAAATAAGTTCGTTGTTAATTAAAAAGGTTTTCGTTGCGAAATATATATTTCCATTCGTCCGAAGTTATTAAAATAAGTTAAGAAATTGATTAATTTCAAACAAAAAGTAATTGATTACACCTACTAAAAACTAATACATAATTATTCCTTGATTCAATTTTACATCCTTTATCTATTAATGCAGTAAGTGACAATAAGTTATTTCTTAAATCAGGAACATAACTAACATTACTAATAGTTAAATTAACAGAATAAGAATATTTTTTACTTATAGTTTTTGCTTTAACAGTACCAATACCCTCTGAAAATATTTTTGAATGTTTACCTTCCTGGAAGATCTCCCTCACCTCTGATGTAATATTCTGAAACCAAAAGGAGTCTTTTGCCATGTGTCCAGTTGCACCACTATCCAACAACCAAATTTTGTCACATTCATCATTTTTTCCACACGTAAGTTGAAGAGCGAAATCACTTTCTCTTTCATCAGAACGAGATGAAATGCTCACACTTGTAGGTTGCAATTTCTTTCTTTCTTTGTTACCTTTGGATAACTCACTTTTTGGACTCTTGTTTCTGTAGTAGCAATCTTTTACAATGTGACCAAGCCGTCAGCAAATGTAACAAATTCTTGAATTATAATTTCTATTTCTTCTTGGTACGAACGCCTCAGCGTTGGTTCCATCAGGTCGTTTCCCGTTCGTTGAAGTGTGTGTGGACTCTTTCTCGCGGAGTATTTCGAGTACTTTATCAATTGTTTTTTCACGCTGGGTTTTTAAAATTTCCCTAATTCGAGAGAATTTTCCACGAAGTCCACGGACTGTGTAAAACACCAATTCCCGAGGATATACTTCTAGTCCTAGCGATTGATACTGAATTGTTATTCCTCTCGCTGTTGCGATATAATCATTAGCCGACACATGCAACTTCATTTCTAAATTTTTTAACTCATTACTGGCATCTATTTTTCGATCTTCGGCTTGTCCCGTAAATGTTGATTTTGTTTTCTCCCAAAGTATTTTTGCATTCTCTTCTGTGGAGAACTCAAGTACCTGTTGATCCGATAGTGAAAGTTTTATATACGCTACAGCGTCAGCCTTTTTCTCATTCCCCAGTCTTTCATCTTTTTCGTCTAAGTTTTCTGGTTTTATAGTCGAAATTACTGAATCAAGTCTTTTCAATGATAAAGAGAGCTTTAATTTTCAATGCCCAAATACAATAGTTCTCCCCAGTTAATTTGGGAACGTTCCACTTCTCCATTTCTGACTCAGCGAGACAGTTTCGATTTCTACTTGGTATTTTACATCCAATTCTTCTTGATATAACCACGGACCTGCTACCATTTGTTGTTCAGAGGCTCATGTTCAGAGTAAAAAATCCATCTATTTAGGACAACACACTTTATTTAAACAAATAATGAATAAAAAGAGTATACAGCAAATCATATTGACCATCACACAGCATGTAGTATATCATCACCTCCGTACGCTCGAATGACAGATGTGTCGGGAGAAGAGACAGCTGCGCCACAATAATTAATTCGCATGCGCATTAGAAAAAATAGTTCACTCACCTCCTCCCAACAAAAGTAACAAAATTCCAATATTTGGGCCATTTGAAATATTTTCGTAACTAGAAGTATATGTCTATGAGAAATGGTTGTGAAAATAAAAGGCACATGACTACTTTTATGGACATGGTGTTATATATATGCAAATTTATTTCAAAATCAGGTATTCATTGTAATATTTGTATAAACACAGTGAGTCATTTGGTAGATACTGTTCATTTTAAGAAAATATATTTTATTATTATTTTATTTAATCTAAATATACACCACCCGACATTTAAAATGCAACACTAAGAAGGAGTGGCCAGAAAGTGGTGAAACTTGGCAAACAGAGAGAGACAGCAACGAACAATAAATGATCTTTATTTCAAAATGATATGCATAATATAGAGCGAGAACAGCGTGGGCTCAGTAGGTTGTATGACCACCCTGGTCGGAGATACACGAAGCAACACGTCTAAGTACAGTCAATTAGACTATGGATGGTGTCCTGAGGAATGGCTCTCCATTCCCTGTCAACCATTTACCACAGTCTGTCTTCTGAATGCGGCAAAGGCAGGGTCTGCAAATGGCGTCCAATCACTTCTCAAATGTGTTCGATTGGTGAGAGATGAGGCGAGAACGGTGGCCAGAGAAATATCTGTACACCTTTCAGAGCACATTGGTTGATGCGAGCAGTGTGTGGTCAGGCGTTATCTTTGCTGATAAAGGGCATTGGGCACTCCCTGAAGGTAAAGGACTGTCACCGGCCGCAGCACATCATCCACGCATCGTTGGGCCATCCCAGTGCCCTGAATACGAACTAGAGATGACCTGGAATCGTACGCATTTGCGCTCCAAACCATGATGCAGTGGGGCGTTCCACAGTTGCTGTCAGATTGGACCTGTCTCCACATCGATGCTACACTCGTACGCGGCGACTGTCACTGGAGAAACCAGAAGCGTCACTCATCTGCGAACACAACCCTGTGCCATTCCTTCGTCCACATCTATCGAGCCTGGCACCATTGCAGACGTTGATGTCTATGAAGTGGAGTCAATGGCACTCTTCTTAACGGACACAACGGGTGCAGGTCACTAGCCACCAATCGACGGCAAATAGTTCTGGAGAGTAGGGGGACATCCATGGTGTCTTGAACATGCTGCAGAATGGAGGCAGAAGTGGCTTGCGGATGCGTCGATCCACGCATGCTTACGTCACTCTGGCTCCATCAGCACCTCTCGAACTTGCCATGTTTCCTTGTTCCGACCATCGTTGTCACAAATGGTGCACTGTAGACGTGTCTAAGTGTGTGTCAGCTGAGATTTGACATATGGACCAACCTGCCCGTCTCTGTCCGATCACTATGCTCCTCGTAAAATCGTCTGTCTGCTGAAATTGCCTCCGCTGCCGACAGCCTGGCATTCTTTGCTATTACGAGCGTCCTCTGAGATAAGAACAAATTTTCTACGATGA